>QRAM01000001.1:634213-866794 GCA_013436055.1 Halocynthia roretzi
GAAATTAGCAGTTGTTATTTGGCTTGTTCTTAGTGGGTCCAGGTAAAAAAATGAAGGAATAAAAATTGTTGCTAATTATCAGTTACCGTTACTTATGTTCTTATCGCTGTCTCTTTCTTCAAATTTTGAACTCTATCCAGCTAAGTGTTACGATTCATCGTGGGGATGAGAATACCAATCTTGGATTGAGCATTGTTGGTGGATCAAAAAGTACTTCTAAATCTCCGGTATGTTAAGACCCGTGAAGAGCATGTTTGCTTTTTTATGCACTTGAATAAATTTACTATATATATGTATACGTCGATATAGCACATTCGAGTGACCAAGGTTGAAAGCGGAAGCTCAGCCCACTTGGCAGGAGTCCGCGTCGGGGATCGCATTCTCGCCGTTAACCGGACCAGCATGGTAAACGTGAACCACAACTTTGCTGTCAATGCCATCAAAACTTCCGGGAATGATGTGCTAATGCAGCTAGAAAGGCCGTTGATGTCACAGACCAACAGAAGATGCCCATCAAAGGTCTGTAAGATAACAACAATTAAATTGACAGCAAGGGTCAAAGTTTAACACATTATTTTCCTAACATTCCTTTTCGTTTAAAAAGTTTTTAACTATATATAATATATCTGTATATTTCCATATATATTTTCCAAATTCTGACCGGATGTGATCAGTTGTCCATAGTTTAGAGACCCATGTTCCACAGTTTGATTGTTCCATACCATCTAGAATAGATTGATAAATTTAATCAGCGTTTATATTATTTCCAACGATGCTGTTATTTTCTAGTCTTCATCTGCCTCATCAAGTCAGTCTGTCGAAACAAGAAGAAATCTTTCTCTAGCAAACAGGCGTGCATCTTCGCCACTAACTTACTTTCACAATCAACAATTACCTAAGCAGAGTATGTATATTCTTCTCACTTCACAGAAATATACTTATCCAATTAGTTGTAGTGCTTTAAAAATAATGCAATTGCTAAATTTAACGGGCTACACTAAAAAGTGGGTGGGTCACTCACAAACATGAGGATGAGAGATACGTGTGGAATTAGGATTAGCACTCTTTCGGATGTCTGAAATTTTCTACGTTTTCTGCTAACAATTAAATTTAATGGCTGTTCGTATCATACCAGATCAACTAAATCGTATATCTCTACCTCTGGATGTTCTCTCCTCACCTGCTTCTGAAGGAATCAAGCTCCCATCCGCTTTTGAAAATAAATTCCGTGCGTCCAGGCATAGGATCATGAGCAGGTAAAATGGATTTGCAATATGAGACCTTAGAGAGAGTATGCTTCGTGATAGCTTTCAGTTCTCTTCATCTTTGATTCACAGGACCGATATTACTCCAGAAAATGAGAGGCCATCACAAGAAGGACTTCCGACACGTAAGACCACACGCGCACTAGTTATTGTGACACTTTTTAATATGAATTGAACTCAGAAACAGACTGAGCTCTGAGAAGTATTGAAGCTTAGCTGAGTGGCATAGAAATTTCTCTTGCTAACACATATTACATACATGTATTGCAAGCTCTATAATTTGGCAAGAAAATTGAATTCTCTGATATATTGCTATATCTAATATATTGTGCTCTTTGTTAATGATAGAAATCAATTATTCTTTGTTCAAGTTCTATCAGGTATATGGTTTTAAGTAGATGTTGATTTCTTTACAGACTGGGAAGCTTGCAGAGACAGGCATGGCCGTACTTTCTTTGTGGATCATGAAAACAGAATAACTCAATGGGAACATCCAATGGTATGTCTTTTGAATTTCAAGGTTTAGTTCATACTGGGTGTAAATTTTACAATATACATTAAACATTTGTTTTATCAGTATGTGAAGGTTTAATTTGCTTTAATTTGAAATATCTGATTCACATATGCATAAGGATGATAGGAGTCATATGGTATTGTTTATATATTTACAATTTTGATTGACAGTTGACACCGACTTCTTCAACGGACAGTAGTCCCCCGGAACCCATGCCCAGGCACACTGGAAAGGGAGACAGTCATTCGACAGATTTAAGTAAATCGGCATCGATGGGTGGATTGAACCAGCTCAGGAGAAGGAACTCTGCAGAAGGAGATAAGAATTACGAATCTGCAATGAAAAGGTATTACCGAGTGATGATAAAAATTTACTAATAAGTTGGCCATAACACAGCAAACAGCTGCAGGCGAGTCATGATTCTCTCAACCACTTGGTAACTTTTGAAAGGTGGTGTCACCAACTTGACTGGGCTGTGATCCAATCCCACAACATTGAAATAATCTTTTTTTAGGTATCAGAGCATCAGGAGGGCCATGAAGCGACAGAGTCGAGTCATAGGCGAAGATCCAGAAGAAGAAGCAAGAGCAGAAGAAGAAGACAGAAAAACAGAAGAATCCGTCGCTAGAGCTGGAGGAATTCACTCTCCAACAGCTGTGGCAGAGGAAGAGGAGGAGGAAGTCAGATCCTCTGCCGGTGCCATAACCTCTGGTACTTATGTAATTCTTGTCCTTTATATGTTGTTCAATTGTATTAAATTGTTTTGTTCTTCAAGTTACCTATTTAATCTAATATAGTAACAGTAATCATGATTCATCATTCGGTGGGTTTGAGGGCGGCGGGAAAACCGTCCTGTAGCCACAGGCTTGCTAATTCATGTTGGAAATCCCAGATTCCTTTAATTTGTATTTCCCGTACAGCTGCTGTTGATTCAGAAGACGTTGTTGATTCAGGGACCGTTACCCAGAACAGTACTGCCACAATCGATGAAGTGAGTTTATAAATATGATAGGGTCACGAGAAGTGAGATAAAACATGATCTTGAACTTATTTAAACTGAAATTTCGATCTCTCCTCAGGAAAATTCCCTAAACAGCCCAGCTTGCAAATTCATATCGAGTACTAGTTTCCTCGCACACCTGAATTCCAACGAGGTTTGTTCGATATAATTTCTTAATGATATAATTTTTCAATCATGAATATTGGATTATCAACTTCCCTCTATGTAATAGGAGGCATATGACATCTACCAATCAAGTCAAGTGCTTAAATACATGATAGCCAAAATTACAAGAGACAAAATGAATTTCCTACAATACCAACACAATAAAGATCTTGTCAAACTTATGAATTGGTAAGTGAATAAAGTTGTCAATTATGTCACTGATATTCAGTAATGTCACTGTGTTTTAGTAATGGTATTATTAATATTCATTCAAATCATTGTTTCCACCCAGCTTCACAGATACAACTAAAGATCTTCCTCAAGGTTGGGAAACGAAGAAGGATGCTTCCGGGAAAAACTTTTTCATCGACCACAATTTACGGTTAACGTCATTCATTGATCCGAGGTATTCTGAAATATATGGTGTCAATTTTATGCTTTAGTGTGCTTCAAATGTACGATAATTTTCCCAGCAGGTGTTCAATTTTTATTCTTTTACTCAATATCAATTCTGTTTTAAGACTTCCGATCGAAGATTCATTGCAATCACGTGACGCTACGGAATTAGGAAGGCAGAGATTGCGAAGTAGAAGCCAGGTAACACAGATTTTATTTATTCCTGCAAAATTCAAGCTGAAATTTTTTATTTGATAACATTAGTTATCACCATGAAATATATTTTTTCATCAGGATGACTTAAGAACTGTAGGCAGGGCTCCAGTCCAATCACCCATAGCTGCTGATCAGCCACCGGTTCCTCCCAGACCCGCAAGGACGCTCACTACCCGCTCTGCTAGAATATCGTCTAATGAAACTACAGCAAGGTAATTGAAAATTCAATATCGACAGTTGCTTGAAAGGGCGTGACACTTGCACCGAAACTTACATCAAATTCTGGCAGTTATTGCCCCATTAGTGCCATCAGTATTAATAGTACAACAGCTTTGTCTTGCAATTAATAGTTCACCAGAATCAGTATCTGATGGAGATCTGCCGACAGCTTACAATGAAAGAGTGGTGAGTGTTTATGAAGATTTTTTTACACTCTGTATGAAAGAGATAAAATATAACGGCTACTATTTCTTCCTACTCCCTAGGTTGCGTTTTTAAAACAGCCCAATATCATCGAGATTCTCAAAGAAAGACACGAGAGCGTGATGACTAACGAATCTTTAAAGAATAGAATCATGACCATAAGAACAGAAGGAATTAATGCCTTGGAAAGGTTAGTACGATCTCTTTCATATTTTTTGTTCTTCATAATAAAGTAAGTATTTCTAACTTAATATTTTTAGACTGTCCAACAACATTTCACTCACCATTATGCTTAGTAAATTTGAAGAAGAGATCATGACTTTTGTGCCAAAGGTGAGAACTATTCCATACATTTGTTCCTGTTACCACCTCAGAAATATTTTAAATTTATTTCATGTTTTCTGCAGGTTCAAAACATCCCGGTTTTGTCCGAGTCAGTCAGGCATAGAACCCATGGATCACCCTTATCTTCACCCAGTGACATAACAAAGGGTTAGTATCATTATTAAAATTAGTTTGGAGTTAGGTCCCCATTTTATTCATGAACTAAATGTACAATCTCTTGAATATTTGGACGAGTAATGCAGTTACGTGCTGAAAAACCTGTAATATTTTCCATTTTGCATTCAGCCATTCCAAGATCACGTGCTCCTGCACCCTACAGAAGAGACTTTGAATCAAAGTTGCATAATTTCTACAGAAAGCTGGAAAATAAAGGTTATGGCAGGGGACCTGGAAAAAACAAGTCAGTATACTGTCTTTTGGAATATATGAAAAACCTTTGTATGATTCTGTGTGAAAGAAAGTTGATTATATAGACTAAGAATTATGAAATATATTCTTGTAAAATGTTTGTGCTATTTTCTAGATTAACCTTCAGACGAGATCACTTACTAGAGGACTCATTCAGCAAGGTCATGAACCTTGCCAGAAAAGACTTGCAAAGGAACAAACTCAACATAACGTTTGCTGGGGAGGAGGGCTTGGATTACAGGTAAGTTTTAGAAAACTTCTGAATAAATAATGTGGATATGCCCAATGATTTTGTGTAATGTAAAGCTTCGAAATTTGGTACGCTGGTGGATTTCTACTACTGCCAGACAATGGCCAGCTTGGGCGTTCACCTCTACCCTATTGCACATTATTGAATGAATCTTCCAGTGAGATTGTGCAACAAGGGATTTCATAGAATTCCCTAAAAATTTTAATAATGTAATCATTGAACAAAAGTATACATGAATTTCTAATGATCTGTTCCAGCGGTCCTTCAAGAGAATTCTTTTTTCTCGTTTCGAGAGAACTTTTCAATCCATATTACGGCCTGTTCGAATATTCCGCTGTCGACACTTACACCGTGCAGATAAGCCCGATGTCAGCATACATCGATAGTCCAATGGAATGGTAAGAAATATAAAAAGCTTGTTGTTATTAATATTATTATAGATCTTAAGTAACAGATAGCAGGAGAATGAGGAGCCACTATCCAATATTATACCGACTATCATTAGCATTTCCTAGCATACAGGATGCATCCATTTCTGTAGAAATAAGTGATTTAACCATTACTTTCTAACAACTTTTCCACAACGGTGAGTGGGGAACAAAAAAGATTATTTTTGTCTGACCATACACCTTCTTATATAAGGTTCCGATTTGCCGGTCGCATTATCGGATTGGCCATGATTCACCATTACCTATTGGATGCATTTTTTACCCGTCCACTGTACAAGGCATTGCTCAGAGCAAAGTGCGACCTCTCTGACCTTCAGTACATCGACGAACAATTTCACCAGTCACTCGTGTGGATGAAGGATAATGATATTACTGATGTACTTGATCTGAATTTTACTGTTGACCAAGAGGTTTTTGGAGAGGTGAGTGACTGATAGAATGACTTTTATTATTATTTATTTATTATATATACTGTTTTTTTTTGTGGAAGATTGTTGAGAAGGAGCTGAAACCGAATGGCAAAAATATACCAGTGACAGAGAAGAACAAAAAAGAATATATAGAGAAGGTCGTCAAGTGGAGAGTAAACAGAAGCACAAGAGAGCAAACCAATCAACTTGTCAGGTAAGATTTTTCAATGGATTAGTTAAAGCAAGGGTCGCAAACTATGACCCACAGGCCACCTCCGGTTTGTTAGAAACCCTAACTTGAAATAGCATACATTAAAATACATAATAAATTAGCATTTGCTAAGGTTTCTTCATTTTTACTTTTCATATATCATTTCTCAGTGTAAGCATAACATCCATTCTTTGAAATTATCACATACTCCTCTATTCTAAGTCGTATAAAATAAATCAAATGGCTAGCTGCAATTTGTTCTATATTAACACTTGGAGGAGTTAGATCTTCTATTTCAAGTTATTTTCTTCCTTTTAGGGGTTTCAACGAAGTTATCGACTTGCGACTGGTGTCTGTGTTTGATGCTCGTGAGATGGAACTGGTCTTATGCGGAACCGCGGAGATCGACTTGACAGATTGGCGACAAAACACAGAATACAGAGGAGGTAACCAATATTTATTCAAATGGAAATTTCAAAGGCAATTCATTTTAACGATGCAGCTAGCTAGATAGATTTTCAGCTGAAAGAGGCATGGTTCGAAATTGATGAAAATGTATTGCCTCATTGTCCTTACAGTACGGTTATCTTCAGAACTACCTGGATGTTTCATTTCAGTTTTACTTTATCCAGGGTATCACAATTTGCATCCTGTCATCCAGTGGTTCTGGGAAGCCCTGGAGAAATTTGACAACGAGCGTCGGCTACGTCTGTTGCAGTTCGTCACTGGAACGAGTAGCATTCCTTACGAAGGATTCTCTGCTCTGAGAGGACCTAACGGCCACAAGAAATTCTGCATTGAGAAATGGGGAAAAATTCATTTTCTACCAAGGTCAGAAAATTTCTTAGAAATGGAATTAGGTAACTTAGTTGTTGTTCTAATTAGCATTTCACAGCTCCATCTTTCATTGGTTATTACAGGGCACACACTTGCTTCAATCGTATTGATTTACCTAGTTATCCGTCCTACTCTGTACTCTGGGAGAAATTGGTGATTGCAGTTGAAGAAACCAGCACTTTTGGCATAGAGTGAGGTCAAATCAACCACATAGTCTAGTAAGAAAACATTCCTCAAAGACAAAAGTCTTGATTGTTCATTGTGCCATAGAACCTTTGTTTGATAGCCATTCTCTGGTACACCATTCACAACATATAGAGAAAATTAAGTTAGGATTGGCATCATATTTCATGATGTTCACAAGACATTTCTACATAATTATACTTGAAATTTGTAATCTGCTTTCTTATTCTGTAACGTTTTGCCAAGTTCAATCCAGCACCTTGATATTTGACCTGAGTACATTGTGTTCTCTTCCCTTTTTTTCAGCCATATTGAATACAAACAATTACACAGAAACATTTGATTTAACGTTTAGTATAAAAGACCTAAAATATTCACTGTATTTTTAACATCTGAACAATTTTAGTAAAGGAACTTCAAATAAAATAAATCCTGAATTACCATTTTCTTAATCTTGATGCTGCCTAGAAAAGGCTATTTTCTAGTTTGTCCCCTGTTAGTTCTTCTAGTTCTGATTGAATATCCTATTCACTTGATTGTACCATGTACACAAATACTAACTGATATGCCGGGTGCTAAATGAGAAAGTTGATTTCGGTTTATTTTTGTTTTTTTATTTGGCACTAAATACTTGCTCAAGCACAGACAGCAGTTTCTTGTACCTGCAATTCTCATAGGTCAAAGGACCAATACATTAGGTAAAATCTGTTTTTTAACATATAGACATTCTTTTGCTTTTCTTTGTTTTTTATTAATCTCATTCTTTGTAATTACTGTATGATGTCGATGCCATATATCGGTTCTTTTCAAGTTTCCACTTTCCTTATGTAAAGGTCTGATTATTCACTGTGATGGTAAACAGCGTAATTGATTTAAAAGTGAATTCACTATGTTAGTATTCTCACTCTTTGCAACAAACATGTGACCACATGCTTATTTCTGTATTTATTGAATATATTGTAGCCTATAATGTCGATAATGCATCTGTTAGAACACCTATTTTCGCCGCACAATCTGAATTGCAAATATACATTGAAATATTCCAAAAAGTAATTCTCGACTTCTCATTCTATTTTACAGTAGGTTCACACTAGGTATGTTTCAAGAAGAACTATGTGTATGGGCCATGGGTTTGGTCAGGTACGTGGAGAACAGCCCAGAGGAAAATAGCCATGCCCCCGCACGATTTTTTTGTGTGAAATTATCAGTTTCCAGATTAACCTTTAGCCATATATATAATAAGTGCAAGAGTCTGTTTGTTTGTCCTGAAATGAAGTCCCCTTCCCTCAACGAATATCTACCGAATTTTACACGAATGTGACGGACGTTTCAAACAATAATGCGTAAAGAAAGTCTGAGCTCTATTCGAAATGGAGGAGATGAAGAGGATGAAACGAAGTTGCATTATGAGTGGCAATCAATGCTGAAGAATTAGCACATCACTCCTACTTGCAATCTTCCATGCCAAAACCCGAAACACTTTGTAAAGTGACGTTATGAATTGCGCAACTCATTTCGATTGCGATATATGGTGACATAATGATTATGTCATAAACGCAAGAAGCATTTATAACAGTAATAACTATAATTGTGCTACGCTACAATTATGCAGAACTCCCATCATTTTTTTTAAATTGTAAAATTGTCACATTAGCACTACTATCATCACTGCACTTATTTCAGTTCACTGCAGTTTATCATCTACATTCTATGAAGAGTACGAGTCCATTTTAAACGATATTCCAGAAACAGGAATGTAATTGTGTATTACATAGCGGGAGTTCTAATGACCGGCTACCATTGCAGATACGTGTGATTATTTTACCGTCTTTACTATTTTATATAATTCTATTCCCTATAGTACTGTACAGCGAATAATAGTGCAACACTTGCAACCAGAATCATCACTTTGCAAACGAAGCGTGACGTAATGGAGTTTTAAACACAGTGCAGAATTGCGCAACGTATTGGGATATGTAGTAGTTACGTCATGTATATTTAATCGTTACGTCATAAATGGGAAACGCATTTATAGGGAGCCGTAATCATATTAATTTGTTTTCGTTGTTAACATAGTTTCGCGCACATAGCAATACGATAACGAGACCAATGGGTTAGAAATTTGTATTCATCATTGGCTGTTTATTCAACAAAGGAAACAAATACGATGATGTGGCTAATTGTGCAATTGTGAAATTGTGCAAAGCATTCCAAATTCTTGATGCATTTTAAAGGAATTTGTTCAGACCTGATAACAATTTAGATAATAATTTTAAACTCTTTTTTTAAAAATAACATTTATTTTTAAAAACCGGCATTATTATTCGTCCTTCATGGTACGTTGGTTTTCGCTCCAGGACATAGGGGACTGGAAGAATATCTCGTAACTTTGTGCTGGTGTCCAGGGTTAGAGGTCCAGTGTAGTATGTCCTTGCTGGTGGACCAGTTTCATTTGTTGAAGACCCTAATTTGTTTCAAAAGCGGGTTCTGTTGATAGTAACTACGTTGTGGCCATTACTATAGTTGTGAAATAATTTCGTTTTTTAATCTGAAGTTTCCTTTCTTCATTTCCCACACACAGTTGTATTAATTAAATGTACCAGTATTTAGTTCGATAGATCTTCAAAAAAGCATCTTGTTCCATAGTCATTTAACTGAAAACGTGAGCCTTCTTTGTCAGTGAACAAAATGGCATCCATCATGAAACTATTGAAGATTGGTGTGAGTCCACAGATCTTAAATTGTTTAATTTGCTCCCTGGTTCGTAGTCTAAAAGACTTTTTTTCGTCTCCAGCCATGCGTTCGGTCGATCCACACGTCCATGAGTTTGAGCCGGAAAACCGCCGTAGCAATGAGCAAATTTGAACCCGAAGTTATGATAAAATACGAAGCTCTTGAAGAAAATTTAAAAATTGTCCAAGACAGGTAAGCTACTACTGGAGTTATCAGTTGAAAATAATTTGAAATCCATTTGCAAAACTGCAGTCTTTTATTTTTGATTTTTTTTTAGGCTGCAGCGACCTTTCACTCTCAGCGAAAAGATTTTATACAGTCATTTAGATGATCCTAAAAATGAGGTATTTATTGCCTGCAATATTTGAAGCACTCGAATTATTTAAGCCACCGTATTTATTGAATTTGTAGCAAATTGAGCGAGGGGTGTCTTATCTTCGTCTGAGGCCGGATCGGGTGGCGATGCAAGATGCCACTGCACAAATGGCAGTGCTACAGTTCATTAGTAGCGGATTGCCAAAGGTATGATATAAACGGTTTTGTAGTTTCTAAATATCTCAATAAAGTTAAAGTGAATGCGAGTTTTTTACACTTCACTGTGGTTTTGAAAATAGTTTCACAAATTTTTCTTCTGAAGGTTGCTGTTCCGTCTACGATTCACTGTGATCACTTAATCCAAGCGCAAGTGGAAGGAGTCCAGGATCTTGCTCGTGCTAAAGACATTAACAGAGAGGTTTACGACTTTCTACAATCGTCCGGGCAGAAATACGGCCTGGGATTCTGGAAGCCGGGCTCGGGAATCATCCACCAGGTGACTTACCCTGACCTAACGATGTTGCCTGCGTCACCGATTTTTCAAATTCTGCGTTCGTGAATTTTGTAGCGGTGTCGTGGGCTAGATTAAAATCTACTGAAGATCAATAATAAGGTGTGGTACTGCTGAAGAAACAAGGGTACCATGTATATTTGATCAACAGCTCTTTGAGATTGTGACGCTAATATAATAATTCAAATCAATTCAGACCCAAGTCAGTTAAGACAATTTATCATCACTACTTTGCTTTGTTATATCACTTACCCAAACCCTCTATCCTGTGGATAACTTTGACCCAAGACTTTTGAATTAACCTAAGATTTTCATTAATATTAGACAAATAGGCATGGGTCCTAATTGACCAGCAACATACGTTATATAATATTATCCATCTCTAACCGAATTAGATTATTTTGGAGAATTATGCCTTCCCCGGTATTCTACTCATCGGTACAGACAGCCATACACCGAACGGCGGTGGCCTCGGTGGTCTGTGTATCGGTGTCGGCGGTGCAGATGCCGTAGACGTCATGGCCAACATCCCATGGGAACTGAAGTGCCCCAATGTGATTGGGGTCGAATTGACCGGCAAGTTGTCAGGCTGGACTTCTCCTAAAGGTTCTTTTGACAATTTTCATATTTCATCATTGGCGCATTTGCATTTCAGAAAATTTTCGTTCATTTTTCAGACGTTATTCTGAAGGTCGCTGACATCTTAACTGTGAAAGGAGGTACCGGGGCAATCGTGGAATACTATGGACCGGGGGTCGACTCCATATCTTGCACTGGTATGGGTACCATCTGCAACATGGGGGCTGAAATCGGCGCTACAACTTCGGTCTTTCCTTACAATTCGCGAATGAGAGATTACTTGATAGCAACAGACAGAGCAGGTTAAATATTTAAAGAAGATACTGAAGGTATAAGTCAAATAAGATCATGGGTATATTATCTATCTATTTCTAGAAATCGCGGAAGCTGCTGACCAAAGTAGTGGCCTGTTGTGTGCTGACAAGGGAGCTAAATATGACAGAGTGATTAAAATCAACTTGGATGAGGTTGGTAGGAATATGTATATAGCAAACTATTTTTCTGGGAACCATGTGAGGACCAGAGTTGAGCCTGATATCTTTGGTTTTCAGTTTTCTTGACAGGCTGGATATATACTTCAAATATAAAAATAAACAATGAAAGTAAAAAATGTGAACAGCTAAAATTTGGAAACACTTTTCTGGCTGATCTTCAAAAACTTTTTTGCAGATTCTTTTGTTTCATGTGGGTTAATAAAAGTGTAAAGTTAAAGAAAAGAACTGGGTAAATTTCATGGATTCATTCTACAACAGTATGTTTATTTGTTTCCTCAGTTAAAACCTGCACTGAATGGTCCATTCACACCAGACTTGTACAATCCAGTATCAGAGATGGGAACAAATGCTAAGAAGAATGGCTGGCCAACAGATGTTAAGGTATCTTCGCTGCTTGTTTGTTCCTTCTAAAATTCGTTGATTCATCAATCTTCAGCATGTACACATGCCCCTCCAACTTACAAACAAACGACTGCGCAGTAGTGTCGACCACTTTTAAATTCCTTGTGCTCATTGTTTTCTTTGCCTCGCGGTTGTTTGTGCAGCAAAAGTTCTGTATTTTCCCTCTGTTTCTATTTGATTCGTGTTAAAATGCGTTTCATCATGGCGTGTGGATAGAAAAACGCTATTGATGCAAGTGACAGCCATCTCTGTAGACTTACGAACAAATTATGAACAAACTCTCGGAATGTCTTGTTAGACTTGTTAGTAGCTCAGGTGTTTATATTGCTTGGTAGATCTTTTTGGCCGGTTCAGTTAAGCACTGAAGCACTGCACATGTGTCCTTTGTAAACGTTAATTTTGGTGAAGTCCATTACCTTGTTTTTCTGATTACAAAATATTTGTTTTAGGTTTGCCTCATTGGAAGTTGCACCAACAGCAGCTATGAAGACATGGGAAGGGCAGCAAACATTTGCAAGCAAGCTTTGGATAAGGGACTCAAAACTAAGTGTGTTTACTTATTGTTATTTTTTACTTCATACTGATAGGAGTAAGTAATAATTTGTAATATGAAGTATGACCAATTTTTGTTTTCAATTATCTTTAGCAAAAATATGTTGCCTATTTCAGATCTACCTTTGTCATAACACCTGGATCAGAGCAAATCAGAGCGACTATTGAACGTGATAACTTTGTAAGTTTAATATATTGAAACCTATCAACTTTAAGACTATGCCAACTTCTCCAATATTCTTGCTTGTCATGGAGGTTGCCGGAATTCTTATTTATGTTGATATAATTTTCATATTTACATCAGAAATTAGTATAGCCTTGGTAAACTTGATAGGTTATGCAATGTGCTTGCAATCACCATATTATTAGCTGAGTTAGAAATCATCGTAATATCTTATCCATTTATAGTCTGAAGTGTTCCGTCAAGTCGGTGGTGTGGTCCTCGCAAATGCCTGCGGCCCCTGTATTGGTCAGTGGGACAGAAAGGACGTTGCCATGGGCGAGAAAAATACCATAGTGACCTCGTACAATCGTAACTTTACAGGACGTAATGATGCTAACCCAGCAACCCATGCTTTTGTAACATCTCCTGAGGTATGTGTCAGCAAAAGTTTCCTACAATGAACCCATGTTACCCATGGACAACAGATTTCAGATATAATTATTTCTGCTGTAACTTAAATAGCATCTCGTATGGCAGTCACTTAGCATTCTAGTATTTTCGCCTTTATTGCTCTGTTTTTCATATGGTTTTGCTTATTGCTGGGCTTATTGACTGTTTACTTTGTATTGTATAAATAAACACACATCGCAGGGTATTGAGTTTTCATCCACCTTCATATTTATTCCTGTTTATTACAATACAATACATGTTTATATTGTGTCCAGTATGGGTTCACGGTTGTTTTATCAATAAGACATGCAGTATACATATCACACTGTTCTTGCTGTTATTAAGGACTCCCTTCCCCCCTTATCATCCATTATATCAAAGGTATACTGTACATTATACTAAATTTCATCAATGATGATATTCTCCGTTCAGATTGTGACTGCGATGGCATTTGCTGGAGACCTTGGTTTTGATCCTGAAAACGATACTCTTCAGGCGGTGGACGGTTCTGAATTCAAATTCGTTGCGCCTACTGGTGATGAGCTTCCAGAAAAAGTATTCACGCCATTTAGTCGATCGAAGTTTGGCATCTTGTGCTGATTTATCCGTAAATTAAATTTTATTTCTTCAGGGTTTCGATCCGGGAACAGACACTTACCAACCCTTCCCGGTAGACGGATCTGCCGTCAAAGTCAACGTTGATGAAAATTCTCAACGCTTGCAACTTCTCGCACCTTTTAAGAAGTGGGAAGGCAAAGATCTTGAGGATTTGGTTGTTCTCATTAAGGTATGGTTTTGGCCATCTTAACTGTATTGACTGATTATTAAAGTAACCTTGGCTTCATAAGTAAGGCAAGAACATATTACTGCAAGGCTCCATAATCAAATGGTTCTTGTGATGTGTTGGTGTGCCTGTAACTAACCATTTTAATTTTCACAATTTTTCGTTTCCGATTCATAAGGCTAAAGGAAAGTGCACCACAGATCACATAAGTATGGCAGGACCATGGCTGAAATACAGAGGACATTTGGATAATATCTCGAACAACTTACTCATCGGTGCTATCAATATCGATAACGATAAAGTTAACTGTGTTACGAATCAACTCACAAAAGAGACTGGCGCTGTCCCTGACGTAGCGAGACAGTATAAGGTGTGTTGTTTGTAAATACATCAGTTGTTGCCATGTCATTGCATTCTATGCAACTAGTATGCTGTACAGCATGGTTGATGATGGCACTACCCGTCCATAAGATCCCGAGGGTTCAAATTCAAATATCTCGATCTATTTAATTGCGTTCTTGATTTTTAGGCCAAAGGTGTTGGCTGGGTAGTTGTCGGTGATGAGAATTACGGAGAAGGTAGCAGTCGTGAACACGCAGCGCTTGAGCCGAGACATCTGGGAGGACGAGCAATTATTGTTAAGAGTTTTGCCAGAATACATGGTAAGATTATTTCCTCTGTTTTACAGTCAATGGAACTAAATTAAATAGTGCAATTAATTATTTACAAATTCTACTATTATTTCTGAATGAATTATTTCCTGAATGGAATCTAGAAGTTCACAAAGTTCCACAAACCAATTCTGTTATTACAAAGGTCGCTTCCATATATTGTAAGCTACGAATGATATCATAATCCAGGCAAATGATGTTTCTTCAAACCCACATATATTTTAAACTGTCGATTTTTCTCTGTTCTGTTCTGCGTTGGTGATGTTGTTTCAAAAATTATATATACTAAAAGAGCGCACGGTGTAAGCCTTTAACAACATTAGTATATACGTCGTGCCAAAAATTCGTGTAGGTCTTCAACAGAATGACTGGAACGGAAAAGCTCCTGTAGGTATGACATCTATTGTTTTGCTCGATGTGATATTCGGGCTGCTAGGAACGTTTGAGCATTCCTGAGGAGTTCCTGGGCTCCGGAGCAACTTTTCCTTCCTGTGCCAGGATACCCGAATTGACCGCACCATCTTCTATATATATACTGTATATATATAAATATTTATTACATAGACTGATAATGTGATCTCGATCCAATTAGAAACCAATCTAAAGAAGCAAGGAATGCTACCTCTAACCTTCAAGGATCCTAATGACTATGACAAAATCCAGCCAACCGACAAGATCGCAATCCTAGGTTTGACCGACTTCCAACCCGGAAAGGTATGCTTAACTTATTTCTTCTATTATGACAACCATTCGGACAGGATGCATTCAAAATATACTTTCCTTTTTCCAATTTACGTCCAGCCTCTGACGTGTCGGCTTACTCATTCTAACGGAACTTCTGAAACCTTTGCATTGAACCACACTTTCAACGCAGGCCAGATCGAATGGTTCAAAGCCGGAAGCGCCCTCAACAAAATGGCATTAGATTTGAAAGATTGATGGGATTTTCTCCATCTATAAAAATATTAATTTTCCGTGTTCTCATTTGTTCCAATTCTGGTTTCCTTTTCTCTGTTTTTTCTAGCTTGTTAATTTATGATATGGATTTGGTTCCATGCTGATTTGTGCTAAGCTATGTTGTACATAGTTAAAATATAAAGTTCACTAGACACCATTGTAAACCATACTCAGTGTTGATATAATAATACAATGATAATAATAATGAACAATACTTGAACAAAACCAGCGATTCCTATCCCTATCGTGTAGTCGGATCCAACTGCACAAACATGATGAGAGAACTGGCTGTTCCATAATCTGTTAGTGAATGCAAGGATAAGGTTTAATTCTGGACCTTTTTCATCAGCCAGCCTTCATAAATAATAGATTAGGTTACAGTGCGGGTATGATGAATGGAAATGTGTCGCTATGTAGGTTACAACCGGGTCAAATATATTTATCTAACCAGTGTAACAATAAGAGAGACCGGACGATGTGATACCCTTGGGTATTCCTGTCGTTTGCAATACTTGAATAATTCAATTCAAAATGGATCAACGATTTGTAGATATCCTTTAAAGTACAGTGTTCCTTTCTACCTTAACGGATTTGGGAACTGTTTATCATTCTGATAAGAGCCATAATTCCGTGATCTAGCCGGGAAAGATACACGACCTAGACCAAGAGGACTATCGGATATGATTGAAGTTGCTTTCGGACTAGAATGGATAGAATATGTGACTCGATGTGATAGAGACTTGGCAACGTGAAGTTACTTATCTTACTCTCCACTATTGTAATAAGATTGTATCATTCAAATCCAGATCATGAGAACGGATCAAAGCACATCATGTCATTTTCTAAACACACTTAACTAGGGATATAATATGTCGAGTAACGATGTTTAGACCCCTTGCACGGACCATGTAGCAATATTTGAGTAGTAGAAAATATTTAACTGCTGTTGGGTTTTGGCAATTAATTGGCTTCAAATTATATACTACGGAATTCAAGATGAAGTTTAATCAGTCGTACAGACATGCACGGAGTCGGATAGGGCCACTGAACTGGATAAAAAAATGCTGGGTAAAAATTGTCACGGAAAACTACCGCCTCCATTCCTGGGTATTCCTCGCTAAATATGAAAATGTTACCCCTGATGCCTCATTGTACTTATTAGGCCTACCATACACTGCATGTTGTGTAATAATGGACCGACCAAGTAGGTGAAGGATGCCCCAGTCCGCTTTTAAGTCGTATTTTAAGACAACTTGACTAAATGAAGATATCGATTCCCTTATGTGCGAGTACCCTTGATGATAGAGTAATTGGGAATAACAAAGATTACGACAGGAAATATATCAAATAAAGATCTCGTGCTCACCACTCTATTTCAACAGACCTATATTATCGGATAATAAATAATAATAAAAATTGTTAGCACTTGACTGACGTCTTGAGTATTCAATTCACGATAAGCTTAAAATAGAAATCTGAAATGAAATACAGAAAGGAATCAATTCTTAATATTACCTAGTCCGATGAGTTAGTTATGATGAGTAGTTTATTAATGCAGCAATATCTTATGCGTTTAATAACTCCTCAAAGTTAAAAGTTAACATCTGATTCATAGTTAACACATCGTCGTATTTAAATTAATTTTACACTTCAAATGCTACATATCTCGTGAATCCGAGAATCTGGTAAATCAATTAAGCAAGAAGAGAAATAACATCAGTATCCGTTGTATCGATTCCATTCTACCAGCGCCGCCTTGACTCTTACTTAGGCGAAAGGGAAGCCGGATTATTCCATTGTCGTTGTCTGATTATGCGCATTTTTTCGTTAGGGTGATGTAAATCCCCTTCTCTCTGTGCGTTCTACTGATTGCTGCTCGAGGTTCCGAAAACTGCTTTGATTACTGATTACAGTTTAGCTTAAGCAATAGGATTTAAGATAGAAGAGAAAAGAATCCTTCTTCGTGCTACAATCTCGAACAACTAAGTGAATATTATTTAGATTGTTAAAGGTTAATGGTCGACGCAGTCTGAGGATAAGATAGTTTCGTGATAGAGTAGTTCGTGACAGTTCAGTACCGTACGTAAAAACAGCGCTTCACCGCGAAGGAGATACTTTTTGTGTGGCGAGATATTCGGATTTCCCGACGGAGAATTTGACCAGCATGAGGAGAGATGGAATATATGTTATTTTGGTGCTTGTAGTGCTAAAGGTATGGATAGTTTATTCATTATCACGACATTTATTTCGAAATGTGTAATACGGTACTGTAATAATAAATAGATATGACTGATGCTTTGCGTTAAACTCAGTTAAGTCAGTTCATCGAGGTCACGCTTGAGCTTTCTTTAGTTTTCAATGTCCATGTCATTAGAGGTCAGGCATAGGTCCATCTGGGTTTGATCGGTACTGATTTAGAGGGCATTTTTTATCTGGTAATACTCAAGAATCCGTATTTGCAAGTTTCCCTAGGGCCGCTGAGGAATAGCCTCTTTTCTGTTCGTATGTGTCGGCAGTCTAGTCACTGTCATTATGCGGTCTATCGTAATAACTCATATCCCCATCCTCATTAACCTCTAATGGTTATACACCGCCGCAATTTCAAGTTGTGTCAGTAGAGGTATTCCTCTCTGAATGACCAGTGTCCACTCCAACGACCTGGAAAATATATTTAAGTATTGTTTTAACATCAACCAACGGATAAATTTGAACGTGATGTATAGAATACCAAACACTATGGTAATGGTCAAGCTGTTTTTCTTCACTACTCACTTCCATTTTGTGTTCCAAACGCTTGTGCAAGCCTTCGTATCGTTATTGTATACCCGTATTTTTATTATTACGCGTTCATTTGAAGCAGATAATAATTACTGTTTCTGAATTATAGGGTCAATTACCCTGGACCTCCGGTCAGTGTGTCACTATGCAATAATATCTTGTATTGTCAGGTTCAGGTTTTAATTCTGTTGTGTACATTGTCGAGTCAGCAATTGTTATCCAAGGAAACTTTGCAATTTGGCATACCTTAAAATTCACTTGGAGATTTGCTTTTATGTATTTGCTTGTATACATATATTTGCTTTACTTTACCTTCTCTTGATAATGGTCGATAAACCTTGCGTGATAGTTACCTTGGTAGTTCCAGTTACATGCAATAAACAGATTTTTATGCGTGAACTTAGTGATTTTTTATTTCATTTTAATTCTGCTGTGTACAAGGGCCCCACCGGACCTAAAGTGCCCTGGCCCCTCCAAAGTCTGAATACTTATAATTACCGTTCATTATCTATACTAAACTGGTAAGAGTTGGTTTAAATCAACGTAATGAATAAATCATAGTTTATCATGACGGCAGATTACTGCAGGGTAACTGAGCAGGGTAATCCGAAGCTCATCCTTATAATCGTAATAATACTATAATAGACAGTAAATTCACATCTGCTCTCTATATTCATTGACCGCATGAGAAGAGTTTTGATTTGCGGTTCCGAGAGCTCTTTTCAATTTTAATAAGATTTGGTCGATCTTTCAACACTAATCCTATGAGTTTTCAATTACACTGCATTACACCAAATCGATTCTTCACCATTATCGACTGCTATCAACTAAAAATCAATCAAAACTAGTAGAAAGAAGTATCTATGGTTACGCGTCGACTGGGGAATTGAAAACACCCATACAAGATTTTCCTTTAAATTTAAAAAATAATTTCCTTCAAAATTAAGATTTCTGTGGATTCCACAACTGCAACATCTATACTTAGCCAAAACGTTACTGAACTTCCGAGTAATCCATTGATATTGGATGAACAGAGCCACAAAGTCAGAAACCTAGCTTCTTCCCGACATCCTGTTACCCGTCGACATAATATCAAATCGGCTGATGAAGAAAAATTGGAAAATCTATGCGAATTAACAAGGTAAACATTATTAACTGGCATAAATTATGAAAACCGTAATTTATTTCCCTTGGGTTTGATCTGGTTATTGCTGTTTCAATATTAATGCTTGAAAATATTACGGAATTATAAGTATTGAACGGAACAAGTAAAGAAGTAGTAAATCCGGAGATGACAGTTTACTAATTAATTCCCTTAATAGAAATGAACTGACGAACTATACGAACGAACAAAGGATCGATTTCGCATTGAAACGTGTAAGAACGATTGAAGTTGCTTGTAATTGGATGTACACTTGTGAGCTACTGTTTCCTCAAGGTATGTTCAGTCTATGTATATAACTACATATACAATAGTCCCTCCGTATCAGGCGAAAAAAATAAAAAATTATCACGGATGTCAGCAAGAACAAAGAATCTTAATGAGTGACTGTTCGAATCCATATCTCTTTATCTGATTAGACTCCATCTTAAGTTTAGTAGTTTCGCATTTAATTTTCTATTACTTACCGGCACCATGATTTTAAATAAGATATTAATTTTTGGATAATGCACATCTGGGTATACTGTCAAAAGTGAAATTGAATTTTGTTCGCAGGTAAAACTTTATATACTTAAATATCAATATTTCGGGTCCAATCTAATTAGTGAATCTTCTGCATCGATGGGCGTTCAACTTTCCATGACCGGTATCGAAGTCAATGACAATACATTTAGTAAATTTCATTATTACATAGTGTAAATGTATTTATTACGTGTTTTTTTTATACGTGTTATAGAAGGTTTTTGTCCGGTTCTTGTTGACGGTCTGGGTACCTGTTTTTTTCCGACTGGCCTTGGTGAAACGGCGGCTAGCAGATGTCCGCCATTTGTCGCAGGAATCCCGTATGACTCTTTAAGTAAGTTTCCACTAATTTTATCCCTTACAACCAAGGGATTTAAATGAGTCAGAAAAATTGTTATTGTCACAATGTTACCTCAAAAGCTTTCAAGAATGTTTGGTCAACAATGGTAAACCCTATGCTTACAGCAACTACCAAGGCCAATAAACTCTTTCAATGTTCGACCTATACGTCCTTCCACTAGCCCCCTGGGATTCCTATCGCCTGTAAACATATTGGCATTGAGCAAAATTTGCTCGCCAGATTAAAATCGCACGTGAAGTTCTGTCCTGTAACAAGTTCTAATGCGAGATGAAAACATTTGCTCAACGCTTCACGTCAAGTGCCCGAGGAGCACATCTGCGTTTATAAGTTCGATTTTCTGCCAGCCTCATTCTTCATTTACATAAGCTTGGTGACATTGATATAAAGCTCGTTGGTACATAATTTCGCTCGATAGAAATCCCATCAAATTATGATTCCGAATTCACAACGTGGGAGGAGAAAGTCATCAGAATTTACTAAATGGTGGTATAATGATAATAGCATTCCGGATTAAGATTCTATACGTCGCACCGATAGGATTGATCTTCTGATGGCTCGTCTGTTCTGTAATTACATTAGCTATATTTCATTCAAGAATTATGCAGATCGGAAAACGTTCGGTGATTACGCTCGTTAGGTTTGTTTGTATTGTTTCATTTAGCTATAGATTTATTGGTTTCCAAATTTAGGATGCTAAATAGTATTAAATCAATTGCTGATAATCAAATATCGAGAACAGTCTGTAAATCCTTCTTTCTCAACAGAAAACGTGTCACGAACTTGCCAGCGAGATGGAACTTGGGTTACCAAATCCAATTACAGCGAATGTAAACCAATTCTTGATAATGTAAGTTGATTTCCTTTCTTTCAGTTCTGCTGATTTAATATTGTGCTTCACGGTGAATACTTCGCTACGATAATGTAAATATTTTACTGGGAATGTAATTTGATATCGCTAGAGCGAAAAGTTTGTTGACCACTTGCGAACGACTTACTATAGTATAGACAAAAACCTGGCATGCATTTTTTCGCTCAAGATATTCACTAAATTCATTGTTTGTGGTTAGCGCAGAAAAAAAAATTCCAATTTACTAATTCACCCTAGTAATTAGTATTTTAGATTATTATTCTATCAAACATAAACTTAGGATATATTTTTACACATTTAATGCTTAAGAAATGATGAACAACACCTTGTTGTGCCAAAGTTTGTGAAAAATATGGAATCACCCGTGGCATATATAATGCAGTGTTATGGACCTTGCAGATTTACACTTTAGTATTTTGGTTACATTCGAGTTGTTAAGGAGAAAAGGAAAAGATGTATAAACTGATTTAAGTTGAGGATACATCGATCCGATTCAAGCGCGTCACAATAAGATTTGATGAGCCCCAGAAGACCTTCCTCGACGACGCTATGTTTAGATAAATGGGAATTTTATCCAGACGGCTTTGACGTAAATTGCTTCGATCCAGCCTTTCGCCGATGCGTTGGCGGAGACGAATAGAAAACGCGATTTTTTGAATCAGTTGTTTAATTTCTTTACGGCTACTGCATAATTAATTCACATGTCACATTGCTACTTTTGTGGAGGGTATTGTTTGCGATGGGCTGAAAGACTACTTTGGAACCGGTGAAAATAAGCTCCCTGACGACAAAGTGGTGAGACCTGTGTGTTTGTGATTGTGGGTCGTGTCGATGTGTCACTTGCCAAATCTTGATAACATTCCGCATATAGTGCATCTCTTCTGCATGAATAAATAAATGTCTGTTTGAAGGACTGGAATGCATTCGTGCTTTCAGGTTTGACGTGTCATTTGAGGTTGCCAATTCCCTAGGAATAAAAGTCCAGTTACGCACAGGATCATTTTTTACTCCCAGGTGCTCGAAAATAGCTCGAAAGTATGGATAGTACTCGATGATAACACTGCAATCAAATATTAAAATGTAAACACTTTGGTTTGAAAAGTCCGTAAAGAAAAATAATTTTCACGGAATCCCTGTCTGTCGTGATGGTCATAAGATGGATCTGTTACGATGTATCATTGAAAAGTGACTGACAGTACATGTATTGTCACCCTGTAATTGAAAACCCGTATCCTGATTTCTGGAGTTGAAATGCTTCATGCGACCCGGGACAAAGTCATGCCGTCCCTAGAGCGTACAGTACGACACAATTTTTTTCTCATTTTCTCTGCAAACTGCAGGAGTGTTGCGAAATTTATTTTTTCATATATAAATATACCTAACATAGAGTTTTTTCTCAATTAGAAAACAATTGCGTCTATGTCTGTTAGGATTTTAAATTGTTTAAAGCAACTTATTGTTGGAACAAACTATTTTAGACCTTGGCATCACCCTTCATTTCTTTAATTTTATTCGGTTCGAGTACGGGATTTTTGGTAATTTCGTTCTGCTTTAGGTTCACGGAAACTGGTCGTTTTGTCACGGGGTACCGGTGAACTTACCCGGTACCCCGTAACGTTAACTACCGGTACTAACTAAAGTCTAGTCTAACGAAGCTAACACTGCTGACCTTTGACATGGAATATATTATGAAAGTGAAGAAAGTGGTAAAAAATATTAATGTGGGAAAATTCGAATCAATATTTTCAATTAATTCGTAATAATATACTCAAGTAATAAGATTTACTGTTGTAGAAGTTACTGTACGTTGTTGTTCCTGCCATATGAAGCGATAAATTCGATGACAGCGTATTATTACGTTTTAGAATAGATTTCATGCGAATTTCACGCTTCTACTTGTCGTTCTATATATTGTGTTGTTGTCCTACCAAGAGCATGCTTTATATATAATGCATGCTCAATCTCGACCACAATCTTTGAATCTGTATCTCTAATGCATTCATGACCTGCAGATTCTAGAATTTATTATGTTAATAATGAATGCCATGAAAGTAGTAAGTGTTGGTTCCACTTCAGGATCCACCTTGCAAGTCTCATCTCCACAACCTGGCTCTTATTGCATATGTGGGAAGAGGTCTATCTCTCTGTACTTTGGCGGTGGCATTTGTGTTATTCTGGATGCTAAGGTATGCACTTCTTTCAGCTGAACCTCATTCATTATTCTGTATTTTAATAATTTCCATCATGAAAATCATAAAATGAAGTCGAGTTGTTACAGAGGATTTTGTTCGATGCTATCCCATTGAAAAATGAAACTTATTTGGCAATTCGAATTGTAAAGGTGAAAGTGGAAAGTAATTCCACTATGATATTCTTCCCCAAAGGATTTTAATTGTATGCTTTCCGTATATTCCCAGCACCTTAGTCTTTGTTCACAGCACCAGTCATTTTATGTACAGGAGCATCCGTTGCTGGAGAAATATTATACACTGGAATTTGACCGCATCTCTGATTCTGAGAAACATGTTTTGGATCTTTTTGCATTCATTCATACACCATGAATCCAGGATGAAAAATACGGTAAGATATGTACCAAAACCATTTCCATTGACTTGCATAAATATTGATGTATCACTTGAAGGATTGTAAAATTTTAGTTAATTTTGAAATGAATGGTTTAATGGGAAACTCAAGTGCATACAGTTCTTTCTGAAAGAGGGGCCAAAAAACTGATGGTCTACCTGCATATGATATTGAAATGTTTTCAACTCTTGGGGGGTGCATGCCGTTGAATATAGAATATGAATATACTATTGTATGTACAAATCAATCATTTGATTTTTCAGATTTCATGCCGCATTTTGGTCACAATATTTAATTATACGCAAGCTACCAATTATTTTTGGATGTTCGTCGAAGGATTATATCTTCACATGATGGTGGTGCTTGCTTATACTCACGACAGAATCAAACTGCGCGTTTACTTGGCAATAGGATGGGGTAGATACATTGCATGGTTAATTCTCTATATAATATATATTCCAATGTAAAGTGCTTTGGATTTTTGTTTACGCTCTGCTAATCAATGGTAAAAAATCAATTATCTTCATTGGTCTGACACGATACTTAATTATTTAGGTATTTATTTTCTTCACCATTCCTGTTAGTCTGTATCAAATATTTCTCTTATTATTACTGCGAAGTGTGGGTGTTGATTTTGGATTTAACATTCGATTTGTAGGTGCGTCCATCCCACTAACTCTAATCTGGATTGTGTTAAAGATGCATTTCGAAGACCACACTTGTTGGATGCACGATTCGACCAAATCTAAAATGGCTGACTATTTCATTCAGATTCCCATTATCATAATGCTATTCGTAAGTAAATGGTAAACGGAGTGACCGAAACATGCGCCGAGTTGTACAAAAAGTTTTCCATTCACAGGCCAACGCCATAATACTAGCAAACATCGTCCGAATATTAGTAACGAAGCTGAGAACCGGATACACAACACGCGAGACAAAGAGAGAAACTGTCAAATTCAAAAAAGCAGTCAAAGCGGCACTCTTTCTCTTCCCTTTACTTGGAGTGAATTACGTGGTATTCTTCGTGAGTCCTAGTCCGGATCCTCCCGGCCAAATAATCTTCCTGTACTTCAACACATGCATGCAGTCCTTTCAGGTATCAATTATGTTGTGGCTCGCTAGTAATCTTTTACTGTATACAGTCGATAAATCTTATTTTTCACCGAGAAAATAGGACATGTAATGCGAATTGACTACAGACTACATTTTCTTTCATGTGGTAAATACTACAAGGACTGTTTGGTATTGTATAAGAAGCTGTACCAAAAGTTATCTCTATCAAGTTGAGAAAAGTGATACCCAGGATATATATTTTGACCTGCTTTTTTTAATTGGTATTGAAACCATTCGGTACCGGTCATTAATTCAACATTTTTATTTTTCAATACTAAGAGTACTATTGGCTGCTACGTTTTTAAATACTCTATTCCAACCATGATAATAAACAACATAGCTTGGATTTATAGTAGGCCATTAACTGGGATAAGATTATTATTGACAAAACGAAGTGAGACTTATACCAGTGAACGTGGTGATGATTTAGAGTTGTTACTGCTGGAGCTTCCATTGAGAGTTAATCGATTTATTCTATTTTGTTCTCAGGGATTCTTCGTTTGTACGATTTACTGCTTTGCAAACAGTGAGATACAGAGAGCTTTCCGGAAGAAAATGAACGTGATATATGAGAACAGTTGCCTGTGTTGTTTTTGCAAGAAGAGACCAAATCTAAGTGAGTTATTGTACAACTGTTTTATTTTAAGATTGTAGAAGACTTGCATTTGTCATAGTGCAATAATCCACAAATCCCAGTAAACTATGTATAGGGGATGGTATTCAATAAAAAATTAATCGTTTTCAAGCCGTTGTTCACTGCACTGCGGTAGAATCTTCTGTCCAACTTTCGAATCATTGCCCCCCAAACTTGGCTTTGTAGAATTTAACTTTCTATAGACTTTCACGCTTCGACTCGCAGACCGCCGTCGCTCAAGTGTGTCACTGAGCCGCACAACCATCACATTCCTATCGTTGAAGACTCGTGATAGCAGTGTTTCGCGACAACATTTCTGCACTAAGTCGCCCGTTATATCACCAAGAATCCGTTCACCGTTGGTCGTGAATCGTTCCGGAGGTGGAGGGATCATGACATCCGCTATAACGACCGGCAGGAGAGCTACAGATCGCTACCTGCAAGAACTGCCGGTTAGAGTGTGCAACCATCAGGCACCCGGATGGTCTGCCAAGTTTACAAATGACGAGGAGGTTAGCAAAGAGAAAGAAGAGAGCATACCTTTAGTTTCGGTAGAAATCAACAGAGAATTCCAAGTTCCAGAAAACATTATTTCGGACCATGTGGGTCTAACGTCTAAACCAACAGATGTCGATGTCACATCTCGCGATAAAATCGGATGCACCGATGAAAATACTGATGAATGGAAAGACGAGAATTCATCTACTGATAACTTAGACCAATGCTCGGAAATGTTCACAACGAAAGAATGCAAAGAAAGACCGATGTGGCCAGTGGAAATTAACGACAAGTATCTGGTAGATGTTGAAATTGTCGAGGAACTTTAGTCTTTACGGTTCCTTCCAGGCAAAAACTGAGGCTTGCTTAACAATACTCAAAGCACTATCTGCTTTCTAAATACCGCTACAATTATCACTCCATGTATCAAAGTTCCATCTGAGAGAAATAACATGGCTGTTTGCTCTTGTTAGTTCTATAAGTTTGCTCTAAACATGTATGGAAAAAAATGCTGCATTAGGACATCTGCACTCTGGCACATATTAACCACCTAGAACCCTCTTTACCACAGCTCTACTAACAGACACTATATAGGGAAAGGAAGAGACTAGATGTTTTCAATGTAGCAGATTATTTTTATTGACTACAGTTTACCACCGCCCTTCAGCCATCAATTCTTCAGTCACAGCTTTTCTTATTGCTGACTGGATTCCTGTTATTTCCGATTGTGTCAAAGGCCGTGATACATGTCGATAGTACAATCGATAACAGTGACTCACTCTTTTTGATCTAATAAGATTTAAAAGTTTACATTTGAAATATTCCCCAGAGAATCAATTCAATGTAAAGGACTAAAACTTACTTCGGATGAACAAATTTGTCGATTTTTATTACGCTTTCGACCAGATCTCCGGCAATATTCCTCACAATATCGTAGAAGTCTGCACTGCTGTAATCTTTGGGTATCCAGAAAGCAACATCGTTAAACAATGCAGGCTGCTTGCTGACGAACGGCTAAATAACCCAAGTGTACTAATTACTTACTTATTGAGATAAGTTTTTAAGTAAAACAAGCAGCCTACTGTACTTTGAATTTTATATCTCTGATACTCTGATGATTTCTGAATTGTCCGAGAAATGATTCCTCCTCGCACCAGAAGTATCTTATATCAGGAATGTCAAATAGCTTCATAGCGAGACGCTCTAAGCCCAGTCCGAACGCCCATGCGATTTTTTCTCCGGCTCCAGCTATTAAAATAATGTGTAAAAGGAACGGTGTACAGGAGTGATTCTCATTCCAAGATTCTCACCTTTCTTCAGTATCTCTTGTCTTAAAACTCCGCATCCAAGCATTTCAACCCACTCCCCTCCGTATTTTATCTCCAGCTCAAATGAGGGATGGGTGAATGGGAAATAGGCATCTACCCATCTTCTCTCCATGTCTGTGAAACATGATTGCAGTATGTTATAAATTATCTGTATTGTAGCAGCGTTACACAACCCAAATAGTGTATCGTAACATATACATGATGGTGTTACTTAGGGAATCCAAAGATTTTTATCATCCAGTAATAAAGATTTTGAATAGTCACAAATACTTTTTCCAAACAATTCTTCCATGCAATCCTCGATTGTCTTCTTCAGTCCTAATTCGACCAGTTTCGATGCTTCAAGAGAATAACCCGCTTGCTTGTCCAAAGTTTTTGTTCCGTTCTCCAAAAAGGGAAGTTCAGTTTCATTGCCTTCTGCGTTTGAAAATAGCTAGAAAACATGGTTTTATCTTGGTATGCATACATGTGTATTATGTCAGGGATGTCAACAAGTACCTGTATATTGTTAGACATACAGACAATTTATAATTTCATTGGGTACCTTGGGTAATGGGAGTGCTCTAAATTGACATACATGTGTGTGTATTAATTCAGCATAGGAACTAGAATACTCACTTCATGTCGTGTAAACAATCGCACTCCTTCAAGCTGGTGAAAGGCTGGGTAATGAGATGAATCTACAGTGTCTCTCCTGTATACGTCTCCCACTGTCAGGAACGCATTCAGACCAGATTTGATTAGTTCAACTTCATGAGCAGTGGTATGAGCACGCAGTAATGTGTTGGAGTTGATATAGAAGTTGTCAGATTTCTGGCGAGATATGTGATCTTCAGATGTTCAAGTATTATTAGAATTAGACTCGGTACAGAATTTTGTCTAGTCTTGACAGACCTGAAGATATTGAATAGATACCTTTAGGAACTAATAAACTGTCAAAATTTTGATCTGTAGAAACAATAGGCGATAGTCTATCTTCGACAGCAAAGAGAGGTACACCTCTCGACTTTGTGTACTTCTTGTAGAAATGATCGACAATAACCTAAAAATTCAGATGAAATAATTCAGTCAAATAATAATAATTTATAACAATTACAAGCTCCAACCATACTTCTTTAATTAAACAGATCGGATGGTCTGTCCTCAAGTGAAGATTCCTTCCTATGATGCTTAAAATTCTCGGAGTCAAGTTGCACCAATCGTCCGTTTTATACGCAATGTTATTTATACATATGTCCTTTTTATTTCTTGGAGTTTTCAACCGCAAATCTTTGTTTGGTTTTGCCTCTGTTGTATAGCTCTTTGATGATAACAGCATATCGAATTTGCGGGACAGTTTAGTAAGCACGACATAGCGATTCGCGATCATACTTGTGTGCATGTTGAAAGATCTTGATAACTTCAAGTCTTGATAAGCTCTTGCAGTTTGATAAAAGTGTAAATTCAACTCAAATATGTAATAACTGTGAAAAAAATAACGTAACATTAGGCAATAAACATGACAATCCTCAAAATTGAAACAACACACGTTTAGTATAGTCATCCCCTATCTTTCATCATCCGATCACCGGCCTGGCGACCAGTTCGATTTACAATTCATAACGATAGAAAAAAACAGCCTGTGATTGTTGACATATACTTCGTTTTGAACACTAAAAAATTCGTTTATTAACCAATAACATGCAAAAAGAACAATTGTCTGTTCAAAAAATTTCCCACCAGTAACATTACTATTTAATTAACACCTATGTGAAATACTGCAGAAATATTATCATGTCCATTGAAATTATCAAGCAGCTATATGCAATCTCTGAAGCATCGCAAAGCTTTGTAATGTGTTGTTGGATCACTATTTTTTTTCAAGTTACTCCAACCCTAGAATTCCATTCAAGTGGGTATTTCATGCGCTTTGTACCTTCGAGCAATCTTACATTAAATTTTTTATGCAAATTACAATTTACTCCACACTCGATATTGTATTAGACAGAAGCATTTGTCCGCTTGATAATGGAGACCATAATATATAGATCTCTGTTCACATTACATAAAATCATCCGAATCATTATCCCCTCCTTGATTTGTTTCCATTTCGCACTCATTGTCTCTCATGTATGAAGCATTTTTGCGCTCTTTTTCCTCCTGTCTTTTCTTAATTTCCTCCTTTTCTTTTTCCCTTTCCTCATTCATCAATTTTTTCGCTTTGTTTCTTTCGGCACGATCCCTATCCTCCTTTTCTTGTTTGAGATCTGGCAATTTTTCTATTTTCGTTTTGTTCAATCTGTTCACGGTTTCGTTTATTCTTTTCTCGACTCTAATGATCGTCACCATTTTCTGTTTGTGGAAACCAATCTGACCAATGGCCATGTCACCTGTCTTCTTCAAATTTGACCAGGGAGTATAGACAATCTGTGAAAAACAAACGTTATACTCAGTAGGGAATTAACTCGGTACTAGTGTAAGAACCATTTTTTTTTTCTCGTGAATTTAGTGTATTTTTTCACTGGTCCATACAGTGACTGCACTTTACCCAGGACTTGCAAGGGATCACACTACCAATTTTTCCCAACAAAAAAAAAAGAGTGGCAAAAAATTTCATTTGTTACATTCTTCTGTGAAATATTTTCAATCAGGGGTATGCTTGCCTGTATATTGTTCATTTTATTTCCTTGAATACTATTTGCTTTGACAAGCTGGGCACAATCTGCTATGACTTCCTCTGGGACATCGTCAATACTCTGCTCTGGTTTCAGTCGGAGGTACACGTGGGCCGAAGACACCTTATCCACATGGAACCAAACGTCTTCTGGCCAGCCATACTTAATCAAATCCTCATTCTCATGTTTGTCGATTCCCATATAAATAGTATACGGGGTGTCTACTATTTTGCTGGTAAAGTAGAATACCATGTCTCTGTCAGCACTGCAAGATGAAGTGTTTACACTTTCTGAGCAATTGCGTAATAATAGGTTGCGTGACAATATTTCAACAATCAAACCTGGTCAGGCGCTCGAGTAGCATTTAACGTAAACTTGGACACATGAACGAAAGGAAATCTAGGAGCGTGTTGGAAGAAAACCTCAAATAATTGTTTTAAAGAATTTAATTTATTCAAACCGAGGACCGAATCATACATGACGTCGCGCTAGCTAGCCGGTATGTTCGCCGCATAAAATTTAGAATCTTTATTCCAGTTCTACAACATCTCGTATGAACGGAAATTATGGAGCATGTGGATTGATTCATAATTCAAATAATCAAGTTAGCACAGTTGCTCCGAATAAACTGATTAGTTTTAAAATAATTCAAGTTTTTAGTTAGTTCTCTAGGGATTAAATATAAATCGGCGTATTTCTTCGCTACAGCTATTTGACTGAAATGATCGCGGATTGACGGGTTTGGGCGAAATGGCGGTTGTTGTTGATATTCTCGTGAGAATGTTATGAGGTCAGTCTACGTTTTATAACCTTTGCCAGCGATATCAGCAGTTGTTATTATTATGTTCTAACCTCGTTCAGTGTTGTGTCTGTCACCTATCGTCTGACTTAATCCTCACACGTAAGTTTACATTGTAAAAGCCGATTAAATCGTGCTGCTGTACGTGGTTCAAATGGTTGAGTAAATTGGTAATTTCCAATATTTAATATAATCTTATAGGTAAATTGGGTATTGTTGGAGAATTATCTCACTGTAGTTGTAAAAGCTTTAATTTTTTTGAATACATTAGACATTCAAGAATCAAAAGTACAATGATTTTGGACTTGTATTTTTGATGAAACGAAGATAATTTAGGATATTTATTTCGACGAACTTCCGAATGAGCTTCCTCCGGTTAAAGTTCGGAATTGCCCAGGGGACATGGATAGGGATTTCGAGAATATCATAATATGCATAGATATAGATTCTTTAAGTAATTGTTGAATTTAAATATAAATTGAAAGTTTCATTTCGATCAGAATTAACTTAAATTAAGATCAATCATCATGGCATCTAAAAAAGAAAAAAATAGTAAAGGAAAAACCTCTTTCAAAACGTTTGGAAATTTTTTATCGCTTCACATGATGAAAAAATTTACGAGAAGAAAAAAGGGTAAAAAGTATATGGCCAGCAGCGACGCCTTAGAAGCTGGATTCGCAGGTGAAAAGCGGACGGAAAACGATTGTTCTGAATCTCTTAATCGTAAAATCGATGAGGTAGAGGAAGAAGAAGCAGACTCGAGCATAGTTCACAGAAACAATTCATCCAGGAACGGAATGTCTTCGAGCGAGTGCGGCTATTCCAACGGGAACGGAATGTATAGTGGCGCTTTGAAGAAATATCCTATGACGCCTGGCATATGTGGATTAGCTAACCATGGAACCACATGCTACATGAATGCTATTATCCAGTGCTTAAGTAATACTGATGTCCTGGCAGAATATTTTGTCATGGGCCAGTATAAAATCGACTTGAAAAATGCCAAGAAAGAACGAAGTAAAAAATTCGGTACCAAAGGAGAACTGGCGGAGCAACTCGCTTTGATTATCCGTAACCTTTGGACCGGTCAGTATACGAACGAAATGACCAAGGGGCTGAAGGATATCATGTGCAAGTATGCCCCTCAATACAAAGGCAATGAACAACACGACTCTCAAGAATTTATGCTGTGGCTTTTTGACAAAGTTCACGAGGACTTGAACATTCAGCCTTCAAAAAGAAAAGCAATATCTAGGAGAACGTCCTTAAGGAAGAGTATATCTCGGAAGCACGCTCATGAAAAAGTTAATGTGAATAGCGATGCCCCTAACGGCACTCCACTCGACCTTGCGCCCACAAGTTTTGTGCAGAAAGTATTCCAAGGACATTACAGGTATGAGATAATAAAATGTGTCTATTTGAGATCTGTTATTCCTGATAGTATTGCTGACCCTTATTGAAGAACCTCTTTCAAACTGCGAAATCAAAATCCCAATTGTACAGGTTGAGCTGCCCTAAAATTTGAATCAAGATTTCAATGTTTCTCTACTCGGTTTCCAGCAATATCCCACTACTAACAGACTTTAAACTTTCTATGTGTTATTTATCATAGGTCCAGCTTGACGTGTCCTAACTGCCGAAAGCAGAGTCACACAACTGACCCCTTCTTGTGCGTTTCATTGCCCATCAGCCAGCGAATGAGTAGACCACTGTACATAAATGTTTTCTATTTGCCACACAAGCGTAAGAGTACGAGTCAAAAGAGATACAACCATCGAGTGGTACGTATAGGTGTAGAAGTGCCGATAGACGGCAAACTGTTGCAACTGAGACACGCAGTCGCGGCAGAATGCGGCATCCATTCGCGTCTTTTAGTGTTTTCCGAATTGAGCCATGACGGTTTCGGACAGTCTTTCGGCGACGACGTACTTCTGAGTGACATACCTTCTTCCACGCCTAGTACGTCACCGCTCCATGCATTTGAAATGCCCGTACCAACAGAAATGACTGCCGGGACACTGCCAAGGAATTTTGCCAGTCGGCATAAAAAGCGTCCCGCCTTAGGAAATGGGAAAAGCAAAGATGCTCTGGCGTCACCAAGTGCCTTTACTAAAGTCGAAGAAAATATAGCCGTCATAGTTATGAATAAGCAGGTATGATTTAGAATGGTATTGATTCGGTAATGAAACTAATTACATTCACACTTGAAGCTACTTTCATTTAACGACTTAACATAAAGTATCTAGCTCTTTCTGTTTGATGCTATTTATTGTGAATTAGCCTAATTATTTTGAGTTAATTGCATGTGATTGCTTGTGAGTGCTTGCTTCTATATGTCTAGTGACATTGTCATTATTAGGATTGTGAACAAGAGACACATATTTTCTTGTAGCTTCATTTCGAATGAACGGTCTGCTGCCTGTATATATCGTTATAATGTCGCCGATATCATAATTTCAAATTTTCTGTATGTATTTTTAAAGGGCATCGGTAAGCAAGGCAAAAGGTTCGGCAAACCACTGATATTTCATGTGTCAAGACAGGTGTTGGCCTCCGAAATGCAATCCGTCATTCTCAGTCAAATGACGGAATACACAAAGCAGGGAATAAGAGAAGAAAGGATGGGAGCGTTGTATCGACTGCAGGTTTGTTTTAGATTACGTGTCTGCTTGTGGTTTGATAAACATCTTTCTCTCAAGTACCTTCATACCGTTTAACGACAATCAAAATCCGGTTCGATTGTTCTATATTCTCCGCAGTATGCAAATGTTCATGGTTTTCCAGGTTGTCGATGGAATACCGAAAAAATGCTACTTCCCACATCACGTCCAGCAGCCTCTTCTACTGCCGACTGTTGAAAAAGCCTTAGAGAACTGCCCTGCGGGAGGACCGCTACACGTGAAATTAATAGCTGAATGGGACGCCGATACGAAGTCAGGAATATTCGATAAAATTCCAGAAGAGCAGGTAACAGACAGTGTGTTCTATCATTAAAATACCTTTTATTTCAAAATCTATTACTCATCCTTACCTGGTATATGGTACGTATCCGTTTATGGAGTCACAGAGTGTGTTTGGACTGTTTTATGTTTAATCAATGGGGCGTGTTAGAGCCATGTTGAGAACCCAAGTTAAAAAAGTAGACTATAACCTGGCCTTGATAGAGATGAATCCTCATGCCAATTTTCAAAACGTTACATCAAGCACCCTATACATTCGTACATACTTTTTTCAGGTGGAAGAGAAATATAGTGTTCGTTACCAAAGAGTTCTTCATCAGCAACCAGTTATCTGCACTCTAGAAGAATGTTTTGAACTGCATACCAAGGCATGTACTTTGTTGACTTTCGTTCTTCACATGTGGTTAAGTGTAAATAAAGTAAATTGACGTGATTTATATCTTCCTATATCGTATTTGCTTTTCCACTGTAATTGTAATATAAGATTCTTGTGTTCTGTTGGTGTTTGATGATTTAAAGCTTAGCTGGTGGATTTACATAAGACATAAATAAATTGCAATAGTCCAGAGTTTGGAGTAGGTATGCAGGAACTGGTTCAAGAATTTTTGTAATTATCGTTACCAGCCTGAACCAGTTGAATCTCACCCTCATATGCCACCTACTGTAGGCTGAAGATGTTTTCAACAGTGAGCCATTATTTATTCAAATAAAATATTTCAGGAAGAAGAATTAGGTGTGGAAGATGCCTGGAATTGCCCTCACTGTTTCAAGCAGCGTCATGGCACTGTTAAACAATTAAGTCTCTATACCCTGCCAGAAGTGCTTGTAATCCATTTGAAAAGATTCAGGGTGGTCAACGACAAGAGAACCAAGCTCAACACCAGGGTGGAGTTTCCGATAACCGGTCTCGACATGTCTAAGCATTTGTGCAAGTAAGTGGCATCAAAGTTGATTGATGGATGCTGTATGGGGCTCCGATTATTGAAGTACCATGGCATGATGAATGACATGAAAATGAACGAAATAATTTACTCATTCATTTATAAATTTGTTTTCCGCCACTGTAGATCAAGTCAGTCCAACGGCACGTTCCAGAACGGACACGGTTTCATTGGGATGAACGGCTTTCGTGCAAGGCACGCAATGTCTAACGGTTCCCAAGAATACCTGTACGATTTGTATGCCGTTTGCAACCATTTTGGTAATCTCAATGCTGGACATTATACCGCTTGCTGTTCCAATTCCCTTGATGGCCATTGGTGCGTTCTAGATATCTTATCATTGAATAACAGATAAGGATAGAAAAAATTCCACAATCTAATTATATACGATTTAATGCTTCAGGTACCTTTTTGATGACAAAAGAACGGAACTCATATCAGAGGAGAAATTATCTCAGCATTCTGTGTACATCCTTTTCTATAAACGTCGATCTTCAAACCACGCTCTTTCTCACAGAGGTGGCTCTGTCAGCTCTCTCACATCAGAACACTGGGCTTACCATTTGCCTCAGTATGGAAAACTAAAGGTCTGTGTTGTCTACTATTTAATAATTGTGTATAATATCTTGTAATTCCAATACAACAATCTGAAGATACAGCAGAGAAAAAATATATTTAACTGTGATCTCTAATGATTTACGAACAAAATATCATCCCAACAGGCCAATTCCCAGAGTCATTTGAATCACTATGCGACCGCTGTCCAGCCGACCACGAAAAATGGAAACAGGAAGGCAGAAAACAAGAATTCAAACAACAACAACTTGTTGAAACATGACCTTCAAAATACGACAACCAATGGTAGTAGGAGATATTCTGGAAGTTTTGCCTCGCACAAGTCTGATAAACAGCAAATGATATCCAACAAGAAAATAAAAAAGAAAGAAAAAGTGGCAGCTATTAAAATACTGAAAGATGACAGCGACGACGGAGGTTTCCTCGACCCAGACCGCTCATTCATCCGTGGGGTTCAGAGGCAGCAGTCGGTTCCCAGGTCGAGCGGGAGTTCGAGAAGGCCGGTTCAGGCGGACCGGCGGCGAATGTCAGAAAGGCAATCCAGGTCCAGGCCGGCAAGCGAGTACAATGCAAGTCCTCCAGCTGTCGACGACACTTACAGGAAAATGACTTATTTTTGAATCTACTGTATTTTACTACTGTTCATGTTTCAATACTACAATAGGTGCTTTGCAGGGGTCTTCCAAACTTATTTATGCCGCATTATGAATAATTTCAGTTCCATGGGATAAAGAAAAAAAGTAACACACTTGTTTCAAAGAAAACATCACCTCCTTGCGGACCAGATAAAACTGCTTGGCCGCGGGCCGGATCTGGCCCGCGGACCGTAGTTTGGTGACCCCTGGTATAGAACATGCTGCACTGGGAGAATTATCATGGTTTTCTACTGCCTTTGCAATTGGTTGTTTTCGTGAAAATTTGCTATTAACCTTTCTTTATTTTATTGTTCTCATACGATTGTGACGTTTCATTAAAGCATTAATGTTTGTTTTGATTAGTGATTGCTTCTCAGCTTCTTTTGATGCTGATGCAATAATTGATTGTTTGATGATTGTTTCTTTTGGTGCAATTCATTGTGGTATGATATCCTGTTTTGATGCCAGCATTTGCAAGTGGGAAGAGCATAGTAGGCCTCAGTAATATTATCTCAACAAGCCATAACATAATGAAAAATGAATTTATATAATTTTTTAACAACGATTAACAAATCCAAATCATTAAAATTGTGATGTTTGCTGTCAATAATTACCAATATTTCTTACCAATTATTGGCCCCCTTAATGAAGAATGTAGGTTTTTCTAAGTTTTTACCTTCAGTGGGGTTTTGGGTTCGAAAATGACGTAATTTTTTACCAGTCTGCTAGTGGTTTCCCCGCCCCATCTCATGCACTGTCAATGTAAAATTTTACAATATAAAGTGTTTTCTTATATATATATATATATATAGTAACAGTTCATTTATTATGTAATATGTGATAACTATAGTTTTTATGTCTGAATGTGAAGGTATTGATAGCTTCAAGCACTTATCCTATTTAAGGCAATAATTCAACCAGAGATTTAAATCAATTTTATCAATTAAATATTTCTATGTTGCTTGTATTCATTACATTACATCCAATATGAAACTTGATCCATCATATGTTTCCGAACTATAATCTTCTAAATTTAATCGCTTTAAGCAAAAAAGTTTTGAGCTCTTATGACATAAATTTTCTGTATGTTTGTATAGTGTCCCTGATAGCTCTTGCTTATTTTGTTGAATGTTTTAAGTAATTTTTTATGCATTTGTTATGAATTCTCACTGTGATCTTGAAAAACACTGTTTCTGTTCTCGCCGGTGTGCGAATCCAGGAACAGTCGTATATCAGATTTGTTTGTTTTCTCTATTTCTGTAATTGAATTGTGAAATTTCATCCTTCTGCTGTATAATATGAACCAATGTCTAGTTATTTTTTTGATAAAATTATTGAAACTAATTTTAATAACTCGAATACTGTTATTTCATGTTCAGTAATAATCACCTTTATAAAAAAATTGTTTGATATCTTGAGAGAACTTGGTGAGAGGTTGGTGATTTTCCGACATCAGATTCAATGGAAACGAATTAAGTCAAAGATCAAGACAAATGTTTGTTGCAACCGTTACAAAAACGGAAGCAAATGCCATTTGGTGTTCCAATGATATGGCCAGAGCAAAGTGATCATGTTTCTGATTGTAATTTTGCATGGCAAAGATCACAGGATTTTCTCGAAATAGCGAGTCCGAAATTATATATCCTGCTTGCATGTATCTATGTGAAGCACATATATAGTTTGATGCCAATCACACGTAAGTTAGAATGTAGATGGTACACTGCATTGATTTTAACTAACCACGGTGATGCTAGTGGTGATAATGAGACAACTTTACAATTGACAACAACGGGAGTTCTGCATAATTGTGTACAATTCTAGTATTATTTGGGGTTTTAATCCTTGCTTTACGATTGCACTTAATAAAGATATTTACGTAGTGCGGAAGTTGTATTTGTCGCTGGCTGGCGCTATTGTGTATAAGATTTTACATTACACCACTTCTTCGAGAGTGAGATTAAAAGTAAAACGACGTTGAACGAAACCAATTTTATCATAAGCTCTATGATATAAACAATGCACGTTTAGCGCGCATTGTAACAGGGATAAATCAAGGAATAACCTTTCCAAAGCGAACTCGTAGTAAAGCGCAATAGGTCATTTTACCTCTAAGTATTTAAATGCTAAGCCTGCCTCGTGTCTCGTGTTTTTTTTCGGCTAGTATCAATTAGTCCTCAAATGTGTTTCTCATTATCATTTGCGCTATTTATCCTCCCTTCCCCGATTTCAATGTTCAATTATAATTGCTAAATCTCCAAACGATTGATTGAAACAGACTAATTAAACAACGTGTCAAAACGTTCGTTAAAAGAACGATGCGTTGTTGGAAGGTAGCTGGTTTTCATTTACACTGTTATAGACTCTGTTCGGAGGAAGGTTGCTTTCCTGTCTTAGTGAGAGATCTGTTAGTTAGTTAGTAAGTTAGTAAGTAGTAAACGGCCGTTATTGTAGATTAGATACATTAGTTTGATATTATACTATACGTTTACGTTTATTTTCTTGTCTGTGTGTGTGTGATTCAATTTCTGCAAGCCAATTCTTTATAGTTCAAAATGGTGTTTACCATATGTGGACTATTATGTGCAATTCCTGAATGTAATGAAATGTCTAATGTTATTATTTCCATTTAACATGGGATATGTGTAAAATTAAGACGTTTACCGAGATGTTTATTATTTCCCAAACGGGTAAACTCGGTACATTATTATTGTACTATTTTTCCCTGATACTAAATAAACTATGGCTGGCTAAAGAAATTGGATCATGATCTTCAATGTTGTCGGAATGATTGTATTGTGCACCGGGCCCGGTTGCTTTTCGCTGTATTTTTTGTATGCATAATTTGCTTGCCTTACAGAGCAAGGACATGTGATGGCTAGGACAACGCAATACAAGGTTGGTATTAAATTATATTCACGGTAGAACCACGTACATAAAAAATGACATGCAAAATAGGTCTAATTATTTCTGTTGTATTTGATACTACATGAAATGTACAACGTTTTCAAAGTCTAATTTCGGTCAAAAATCACGAGACGAGAGTCTTAAATTTGAAGGATTTATAAGAGGAAAATTACTCGCCTCTTCTCTATCACAGGCGCCGCGCCCCCCTCCCCAGACTAAGGATTTCCGTTATAAAAAATCTAATTTAGAGAAATAAAGGCACCCCAACACTCCATACCTTATATCACTATGGCCTTGTATACTTAATCCAACTATGTTGCTTTTTAATTTTTCAAGGCCGCAGCCCAGGGGAATGATGCGGCAGATGAAGAGGCGAGAAACCACCACAAGAGAGACGAGTCGAAGAAGTGACTGCCATCATGGAGGGGTATGTTAAATTAGTGTTTATGAATTAAAATCCTATTCATTCTGTTTGTTGCTTTTTATTTTTTAAGGCCGCAGCCCAGGGGTATAATGCGGCAGATGAAGAGGAGAGCAACCACCACAAGGGCTACGTCCTCGGCATAGTTTGAGGTGTCGACTTCGCGGGAGCAACCGACCCCGAGCATGTGAAGAAGAAAAACTGTAAGATAGAGCTAGTGGGGGAGTTGGCATTGATTTTATTACATAGTGTCTAAGTCCCGTTTGTGTAACATTCAAGCTCAAATAATATTGTTTAATAATTTCTATTTAGCCTGGAATGCCCGATTTTTTAAACGATTTACATAAGTGATTTTTAAATGTATCAATATAATATATAAATAATTCCCTTTCATAATAATGTAAATGATTTGGCATGTGATAGTTCCTGGTTCAATTATTAATTTTTTATAATATCCTAATTACGAGCCTCTCCCCCTTCCCTAGGCTACCGTGTGTGATAGGCTACACTTAGGCTTAAATGCAGGTGGAGCAGGCAGCCAGGTGACGCAGGAAGGACAACCACCACAAGAGAAGAGTCGGAAGGAGTTGCAAGAACCCTGGATAAGTATGTTAAATGTTAAATTAGTTTTTATTAATTAAAATACTAATAATTCTATGTTATATGTTGCTATTTAAATTTTCAAGGCCGCAGCCCAGGAGAATAATGCGGCAGATGAAGATGAGAGCAACCACCACAAGAAAGAAAAGAGTCCAAGAAGTGACTTCAAAGAAGTGATTGCAACCATAGAGGGGTATGTTAAGTTTTTTTAAATTAAAATCATAATAATTCTATGTTCTATGGGGTATTTAATTTTTCAAGGCCGCAGCCCAGGAGAATAATGCGGCAGATGAAGAGGAGAGCAGCCACCAAAAGGAAAAAATTATAAGTGATTGCCACCATAGAGGGGTAGGTTAAATTAGTTTTAAAAAATTAAAATCCTAATAATTCAATGGTATGTGTTGCTATTTAATTTTTCAAGAACGCAGCCCAGGAGAATAATACGGCAGATGAAGAGGAGAGTAGCCACCACCAAGAGAGAAGATATTTTTCACGACCACGGCCTCTGAGATTGGCCATCTCAGTGGCTGTGGAGCGTTGAATGGGAGGTCCCTCGTACCCAGAAGGGGGCATAGGCTGATCACCTATGCTTTCTTCGGGTCTTAAAATTGTTCCCTTGGTATTGTGGATTTGTAAGTTTCATATTTCTATATTTCCTGCATTTTATGACGTTTCTTTCGACATTTCATTCCTCGCTAGTTGCGAGATTTCACCTTAACGATTTGATCACCATGAGATGGCGCTATTGAGCTAATATTAAGGTAACATATGACCCACTCCATACGATATATTTTTTATCCGTATGGTGGCAACATTGACACAATTTTAAATAGCCCTCTGACCAGTGTCGCTCATATCAAATCACCTCAATGAAATTATGGTGTTATACAGCTAATTTCGACGTGACTATTAACTATCCCTGGAGGGGTTATCTTTTACATCCTGGCGGCAACATTGAGCCAAGCTCGTGTCGTGTCATGTTAATTTAACTATCGTATTTATATTACAGTCGTCCCTCGCTATATCGCGGTTCACTTTTTGCGGATTCACTACATCGCGGATTTTCGAGGATCCTGCAACACCACCACCACCTGTGTTTTATTTTATGATAAATGCCGATCCGTACAGTACTAGTATGTTCAAGTATATTTCAAAAATAATAATTTAACAGTCAAAATGATCGTGGGAAAGATTAATAAGGGAAATGGAGTAAATACGTTAATGTATAAAATATATTCAAATAATTAGAAAAATATGGGGTTTCTACTTCGCGGATTTTCACCTACCGCGGGGGTTCTGGGACGTAACTCCCGCGATAGGTGAGGGATTACTGAACTAATATTATATATTTGTGACGTGGCTATTTAATGGATTTCCCCTTTTCACCCTTTCGTTAAAAAACCATTAACAATTGTTTATTATAATATATTTCCCTTTAAGCTCTCTCTACGTAAATCCCCTTAACTTATATAAATCGTTCAATGTAATATGGATACCAGTACCCATTTGGGTGCCTTAGATCTCCCCGTTGCGAAATAGATTTCTCACTGTCACCACCTAATTCCTTTGTGCTATTTCTGCTGTATTTTTCGGCTGCCAAGGTTTGAAATCATATCTTAAAAAACCTTGAATCTCCTTTGGAAACGGACGAAAATTATTCCATTGATTCTAATTATTCCCCTAAAAATCAAATGTGAACTAAATAAGTAATTAACGTAAAAAGAAGCTTATAAATGAATATCTATATGGAAATTATCAAAATGAATAAGATTTAAAAAATGCAGCCGGAAAATACTTTATTATTATTTTTTCATTTTTAGATAGGCTCCACTCCAGTACCCTGCGTGGTCGAGTTGAGAGAAATTTCCCCGTGGCCAGAATTTCTTTCTGAGTGGTTTGGGTTGTCTGGCGAGGTGTTTTATAAGTTATCAAGCGGTTTTTTATCTCTGTCATTTGATTTCCGTGGAGACCCTGTATGTTTTATTATATATTATATTTTTTTGTAGGCTAATCGTTTTTAGGTTAATATTGTGTATCGCACCCGCTTGAATTAAAACACTTGGGAATTCAAATTCATTTGTCTTATCTACAGGCAGATTTACTCAGAACAGCAGTGATGCATACTTTGGATAGTTATCGCTACGCAATTTTACGCTGGTCGAAGTAGTAGACTAAATTCCCGGAAATGCGGAGATTGATTGTCGTCACGCTTACAATTGAACAGGAGTTCTACATAACTGTAGCACAATTCTAGTTATATTAGCATGGCACTTTTTTGGCTCAATCGTGTGTCTGTTTGGCTTTGTATAAAGCCGTAAGCGCCACATGAGATTCGGCAGTACAGTTTAATTTAGCGCATCGTGAGGGTGATGTAAAGGATAGTCGAAGTGATGACGTTGCTTTCTAATCCTAATTTATACATAGATCGATGATTCAATATGGTAGTATGATTTGTGCTACTACTACTACGTCTAGTCAGATTGAATCCGTGCACAGACTGTCACTATAATGCTGGTTTATCGTGTTTTGCAGATCACAAATTCTACATTTCTATGGTTTTAGTTTTAATTCTTAGATCAAGTTTTTATCGTGAGCGAAAATGGATTTAGACGGTGATTTAGTTTTGCTGGAAGAAGAATTCAGTTTGTACCCTAATAGAAATTTATTGAAAGCGACCTTAACAAAAACCAAGATCATTGTTGAGGAGCAGGACAAACTTATTGATGTGATTGATCTCAATGATGTTATTGGTAAGCTGTTGCTTTCTATTTTCATTGATCTTTCTATAGAGTTTATGAGGAATAGGGTAGGCCATCATTCTGTGAGAGTTCAAATATTTATATTGTGTGAAATTGTTAAAGCATTTCATTTTATTTAACAGGTCCATACTGACAGCTCTGATAATGAAAAAATATATTTAATCTATTTAATCTGATCAAGCACTATTAGATAAAAATAGGGTATTAGTGCAGTAGTCTCTCCGAAAACCCGGTAATGTTAGGGCTAGGGTGTTAGCTTGCCCTAACCCCCAACAAGCCTAGGCTATCCTATTACCTGGTTCTCAGAAGAACCACACTACTGCAAGCTGAATTTTGATAAATAAATATTTAAAAAATTGCCCTTCAATATGTGCACATAATGAAATGGAAAGGGCATGATATGTGAATATTATGCACGACTAATGAAGTATAATTTTTCGAAATAATCAGACAACTCTCCTAGTTTGAATAGGGCTGCTTAATATTTTAAGACTGATCAAATATGCATATCTCACCATATCATGAAATCAGGTTTTTAATGAAATGTGTTTGAGCAGGCTTTTTTGCAATTGCAGGTTGTCACATACTACAAACGAGGAAAAAAACTTCACCCACATCCTTTTTTTGCATCTTTTCCTATCCATTAAAAAAGAAAAAATTCGGTTCTGGATGGCTCAGACAGAGGCAGACAAAGTAATGAGATTGGACTAGTGTACCTCTTATATCCACATATATATATATATACATAGTTCATCTAACAGTTCATGAATGTAATTTGTTCAACTATAGCTCTTATTAAACATTCACCATTATCATTGGAACCTTCATCTAATTCTTATTTCATCCAGAACTTTTGCTGTGAACTGTAAAAATAGTTATGAAGAAAACGTGGCCCTCACGGAAGTATGGAAAATGGCAATTAAAAGGCTCATTCGGGGAGATAATATTAACTCCAGGCGAGGTGAAACATTTTCTACGTCTTTGAGGCTATTTAAAATCCTATTTTATAATCTTGACACGGATTATTTTGAGTCGAAGTATATTTTGTACATGTCTTACACTGTTAATCTTGTTATCATCATATTACATTCAAAAGTGCTGTATATCTGAAGTGAAATAGCCTTAGGCCATCCTCTAAGGGGCAGTTGATATAATTGCTCCCTACTTTACACCTTGTGAATTACGGTTATGTTATAAAAGCAAGGTTCAAGATCTTAAGCCACCTTAATTATTATTTTAAAAACGTCACTGCGATTATGATGACAATATGTCTGAATCCAATTTAGATTTGGAAAGCGGTTCTTTGCCGGCAAGAAATCTATTGGTACTTGTGAATCCATTCAGCGGTCGGCGGAAAGCACTGACCATGTATAAAGAAAAGGTGCGGCCTATGTTTGCTGAAGCTGAAATCAAACACACCGTAATCAAAACAGGTATTTGGTTACATAGATGTTTATATTCCGAAGTGTAAAATACCTTTTGAGATTTCCTTGAGCGCTAAAATTAGGTATATTTAATCTACTATATATCAACTTGAGCTGAACTGAGCAGATCTCTTTCTTCATCCCCTGTATACTGATAGTTTACATTTGTTCATATCTTCGTTCTATGTATCTTACCTCAGACTGTCTCTTAGGTAATTTTTTGTGGTATTATATCCATGGTTTTCAGTCCATGCATTACACTTGTATTCTACACAACAGTATGTATTTTTTAGGCTGATTCTAGCCAGGGAATTTTGTTCTTCTGTGTTCGCAGAAGACCTCGCAGAAAGTCATTCGTGTTTCCCAATTTGAAAGGATAATTGAAAATGAAATAATCGAGCTCGATTTTTTGACCAATGTTCAAGAAGTACAGTTTCTGTGGTGTAAAGTTATATTAAATCGCTATTACTGTTATGAGTTATGTAAATATTACATGATATTATTTTGTATTACCCAACCCCTATCTGACATTGTTCAAATTTGTTCAAAAGAATACTCTGGACACGCAGTGAAAATCGCAAAGGAAGTCAAGTTAAATGACTGGGATGGAATAGTGATCGTTTCTGGAGACGGGCTCATACACGAAGTAAGTAAAAATGATTTCATGAAGTAAGAGAACAAAGGTAGAAGGAACTATCCATTGTGGTACAAAATATGCAACTAGTTCTAGAGAAAAAAATTGGGAATTGCGTAACAACCTAGTTGGCATGAATTCCTTTCCTGCTATTGTTCTAATGGAATATTATCGTTACACATTCATTTCAATGATGCATTGTGTGCTTTTTGACAATATTTGGAATATGAAATTATTTTAATTACAATTAAAGGGGTCAGAGTCTAATGTGGAGTTTTGTGGTGTATCTGAAAACCCTTAAACAGTTGCACTATGGGATAATTAGTCCTAGGAGACAAAGTCTTCCTATGGTAGGGGGTGTATAGAAATACTCTTGAAAAGTACTTAATTAATTTTCACATTACATGAATTATTTATAGCCTATTTCTGTAGATATTTTTATACCATCTTATGGTTTCCCGTCATAAGACTGAAATTAATTTTCCCGCAGGTAATTAATGGTTTAATGGACCGAGAAGACTGGAAGGAGGCTATAAATACTCCGATCGGCGTCGTGCCAGGTGGATCCGGGAATGCCTTAGCTGCCTCAATAGTCTATGCATCTACCGGGTGAGTGTTTTATGTTTGATTCTTTAATTTCTTCATCTTGCATGTTTTGCATGTAATCACACTAAGGTGATTTATGACACACTACCACTAGAAAAATTACAGCATAGATCCTATAAAGCCTATTGATATCCGTAGGATCTGGTTTTCATTTTTTCTTTTAGCCATTTCTAATATTGGGAATACTATTACTAATATTTTTTGGGCTTGAAGGTCATAGTAGACTTTCTCATCCTAGTATAGTGATAATACAAAAACATTATTACAGCAGACTTTCATAACAGTTTAATCCAGCAGATCGGGTTGAGTCTTTGTTTTTGCTCTAATGATTGATTTCTTGCATTGATTTATGAAGCAGAGTTATTGATCTGATACATGCAATTATTGTTTGGCTATCTGTCAATCGTTTCCAATGAATTATTGTCTGCTTGATCGATATCATGCCGTAGTGAATCAAAGTGGATATGAATTTGATTTAAGCTACATTACAAACTGGTATTTGACAAACTATAACAGTAATGCTCTAGATACTAGATACTAGACTATAATCCTTGACATGGTAAACCTTTCATCCAAGTTTGCAACTGTCATGCTATAGGATATTCACTAAATAAAAGTAAGACAGTCATTATAGCAATTCACATAGAATATCGAAATTATAGCACTTCATTCATATTCGTATCTTTGATAGTATGATAACTCTGTTACAAATCACAAAAAGCCTCCTAGCTTCAAGGTTTCTAATGATCTTCCACTGCAAAATGCTAGGTACGCTACAGTGATTTTATCAGCTCAGGTACGGTGGTTTGGGTAATTAGTGAAGGCAGGTGATCAAAATAAGGTGAATATTTGATGAGCTGATGTTGCAAGTCATTGAAAAGGTGAATCCAGACAATGATATTGATATAGTGAGTCAAACATTTTTAAATTCATTTATGTTCAGATCATTCCATGAACATTACCTAATGTAGAAAACTTCGTACAAGTGAACCCTCGGTCAAACAGACCCTGTTAAGTCGGATATCGGATGAAATCTCGTTTTTTCTTCCTGTCAGTATCAGTGTTGTGTAGTCACTCTTTTTGTTGATATTTCAGTAACATGGGATCTTTTTGACTTAAATTAAAGTGATAGTTATGATACAATCTGTGAACCAGAAATTGTAATTTATAACCAGCGGCGGGATTCAAATATTTCGCAATATGAATCCGTTTTGACGAGGGTTCACTGTTGTACTGGATTGAGAAATTGAGACTGCAATAAAAAAGCGTAGGTAATTCAGTATAGAGTTTACCAAGGGTACGCAATTAGACGTACAACTAGGAAAGGTATCGTCTCTGCATTCTTATTTTGGTGAGCGTGACTGAAAAAACTCTGTTTTCAGGTGAGATATATGAATTAGTTTTTTCCTTCTTTCGTTATGCTACGTTGCTTGTGACTTAGATAAGTTGTTTGACCTAATTCATTTCACATTCCCGGGGTAGTAGTGTACTTTTAATACTGTTAATAAACTACTTTTAGTACTTTTAATAAACTGTTGAAAAAGACTAGGAGAACATTCTGTGATCATTTTCTTATCATAATATAACTGACTTACAGGCACTCACTCCTTGTTTTTTTGTGTGATTTTTTTTCTTCTCTATAATTTTCTCTCAATGTTTCTCCTCTGCTGGTGCTTACTCACTGTTGTTTGAATAAGTTTCAGTCAGGCGCACTTAAGCACATAAATATTTGTCCATACAAATCTGAGCAGTGTGTGGTTCGACATGAAATTAATCATCAGGGTGTATTAGCATGTTTTTCTTTGCCTCAAGTCACTCCTGCTTGCTTTGACCAGTACTTTACAACTTGATCACACTTATTGGTTATCTAAAACTATCTTAACAAATTTAATAAACATCTTGTTTTGTTTTTTAGATTATATAACGCCTTTTCTGCATCATTCTGCTTGTTTGAAATATGTCGTGGTGCCGTGTCACGCTTGGACTTGGTGGGTGTGGAACAAACAGCCATCAAAAATCCCTATACGGGAAGCGCAACTGACGAAGACAATAACGACCGTCGACCAGAGGTTTACTCCTTCTTGACAACGGTGATAGGACTTATATCCGACATAGACATAGAAAGTGAAAAAATACGTTTTATTGGGCAAATGAGGATAAACATATTTGCTATTTGGAGAATATTAAGGTTGCGTCGGTACAGACTTGAATTAAGCTACCTACCTTTGGATGAATCTTCGACCGATTTGGAAGAAACTGATATATCCCGCCAATCTAGCTTGCCACCTCTGGATGGCGATTTGCCAGACGGGTGGACGGTTGAAAAAGGGAGGTACGTACAAGTATTAGCCAGTTACATATCTCACATTGGGGAGGGGTTGGTTGTACACAATCCCAGTCGACTCTGCGATGGAAAAATTTATTTACATAAACTGGACGAAACAACCACCCGTTCCTCTATAATGAAAATCTGGGACTTATTTGAAAAAGGACTGGGTCTGAGTGAGTTTGAGAACAAAGACATAAAGAAGTCGATAAAGCAAGAAGATATACCAGGAGTCACAGTTTCTTGCACAGCATTCAGACTCGTGCCGAAAAGCCGCTACTCGGAGATCATTGCCGTGGATGGTGAAAGAATTCCTTACAGGGCTCTTCAATGTCGGATACTGCCGGGTCTGGCACGGGTGATGACTTCCAGGGCTAATTTTTGAACATTTTACAACTTTCTATTGTCACGGTAATTCCTTCTTTTCCTTTCTATTTTTTTTTTAGTTTTATGAGTTTTATGAGTTGCCAACTGTAGGTGGTTGATATAGGACGATATTCGAAAATAGATTAGATCGATCACTGCTATTATTCTATCTGTAAATACAATGGTGTTTGAAAGGTGAAGATAATGGAATCGAAGGATGAGGGATTCGAGAGATTTATTCTGTCGTGAAGCACTAACTAACATTACTTATCTGGACTAAATCTATTCATTACTGTTTATTGATCAAAGCATATATTTAAGTTCGTTATCTCAACGTCCGATAGAAAAGTATCTCTAACTGATTTGATCCTCGTTAGAATAAATATTCAGATATTTTGAACTTGAATTAGTTCTGAGACATTTACCCTGGTCCCTTGACCTTGTTTTTTTCATATGTTGCTAAGTTACGTATACATCTTTTCTCATCTATCATATAATCTTCCATATATGCAGATATAATACTCATTCTAATCTGAATTCTCTATTTCACACACTATCACACTTTCAATCATGTTACGTGCATATACTTTCAATGAGAATGAAGTATTTTTGAAGTAAAAACACTAATCGCATTACCTCATAGTTTGTGATTTATTACCTACCATAAAAAATCGCAGTACTTCGGTGCATTTACTTTATTGAATTAATTTCAACTTTTGAAATATATAGTAGTATTACAAGTACCACAACCGTTAAAAGACACGGATGCACTCGCTAATTGGTTCCTTGATTTGATGAGGATAATAATCAACTGTGGTATTTAGCTGTAATCCTCACAGTATATAATCGCATTCATTAGCACATGAATGGTACTTATGTCATGTCTGAAAATTCGAGAATCTCATGCGTATGTTGTAAAGTAGAGTGGTCTTTTTAGTTTTTCTATCTTATCTAGCACTGCCATGTTTTGTATGTAACAAAGTATCTTTTCATAGGTTGTTTCAGGAAAATAATGCAATTTTAATTTATGAAGACCAAACCAAATATTTTTCACAATATGATACAAAAAAGTATTTTCAGTAAGACAGTACAATATATGCAATATTTGTTGAATATTTTTCTTGTATAAATCACATCAAGTTTAGTATTAGTCAAGGAGGGTAGACAATCTTCAGATATAGTAATTTTAGTTCAGTAGTAAGGAGAGCCTTGTTTATATTATTTTCATTGCCCATTAATTCTATTTAAGGCAGCACATACAACCACAATTCGCAAGTCTTAACACACAGAAATGTGAAAAATTGAACCTCTATCTACTGCACTTCACTGTAATGGAGTTTGCATTTTAACTTCAGGAACTACATGATTTGATGATTAATCGGTTGTAAGGAAGTTGGGTTAATCACTCATTTAGGATATAATAATATAACACTGTTAATGTTTCATCATGCAAATCATTCTCCTATAAATATACTTCAACTACATGTGACACGAATAATAGAACTGGATAGGCATAATAATGTGATGATACTATCTATACTATATTTGTGAATGTAGTTGTCTTTCTTTTATGCATGAGATTTTCTTTAGCCTGGGCCAGGTTTTTGTGCTAGTCTGCAATAAACCTGTTGTTTCCCGGAAAACAATACACTATCTCTTTGGCAATATATAATATATATATATATATATATGATCTGATATTTCTATTTTTTCTGTCACAATAATAAAGTTTCAAACCTTTTTTTTCCACATTCAGACAAATGGTGTCGAACAATCTCGAGCTCGATTCCGTCTTCGAAATCGTGAAAGGTAGGGCGCAAAAGATGAACTTGATAGCGATGGAAACTCTCGCCGGCAAGAAATACTATTCCTTTTTAAATTTCGCTTGGGGTTTCATAGCCGATGTCGATATAGAGAGCGAACGCTTTAGGTAAGTTATAAAATTATGTAGTATCACTATGAAGAACTTGATATGAGCTAAGAGTAGGAAGAGTAGCAAATGACTTACATTTTTTTATCAGCAAGTATCACAACAAATCACATTGAGTTTAACGTAAAAATTTCATGAAAAAAGGAATCACAAATGAAAAATAAAACTGTTTATTCATCCTGATAATTTGTCACTTGCTGTATTTCATGTCAGATTTTCAGGTGAAAAAAGTGACCTTTCAAGTATATACGATTCATAATGTCTCCCTTTTAAATGCACATCCATTATTTTAGGAGTGGATTGAAACTGTTGTTACTTGAATATGAATATTTAACAATGGTGCAAACATGTTAATTCTCTCACAGAAAACTTGGACCGGTGAGATTCACGATAGGCTGCGCTGTACGAGTGGCAAATATGCGAATGTACCAGGCTCGCATTTCCTATTTACCTGCAGTCAACAACAAATCATTTTCTTTTGGACGGAGTCAATCTATGCAGGTATGCTATATATCGGTTTATAGGATTAGTATGTGTCACTGAGGATTGTTAACAACATTCATTCCACTCTCAGAGTGTACTTGGTTACCGACGATAGCTGGTTCTTTTCATATACGACCTTCGGTTTTTTATAATCCAGTGGTATTAAAATATAACACTTAAGAATGCAAATATCAGAATAGTCAACAGTGTAAAAACATACATTATATATGCTTAATAAAAGTTGGACAAACAGTTGGCTTATTTTATATTTACTTGCTCTCTTGCATGCTCAAGTTATATGATATTCAAACATAATTACTTGCATTAACGCAGTTGGTCCTGTTAATTATCTACAAGCATATTTGCGGCAGCAGATGACAGAATGTTATGCTTGGTATTTGGCAAGCATGCACAGGCAGTGAAGCATTTATGTCAATATAAATATATTCCTCTTTCCCATCCATCATCTCATCGCCTCCATACACCCTGGTTTTCCCTTCTCTCCATCATCATGACATGTACTAATCTTAAGTGATAGTGAGGATACAAATTCAGAGACATTAAAATAAATATCCTATCTTAATGGGGAATAATCTTCATGCATTTCCTATTTGAAAACTAAGTACCAAAGTTTTCCCTCTTTTAATTCTTAAATCCAAACAAATCTAAAGGCAATTTTTATTTCAATACTAGGAAGTATCTCTCAATGGAAATGACCCCGTACTCAGCAGGGGTGTTTCGCTCCCCGACGGACAGTTGACTTCAATGACATTCCAATCGAGATTCAGTCTGAGGAAGTCCCGAAACTCACCGGCAAAGGAAAACGCATTTGAAAATGATGTTCAGCTTCTCAGAGCTGTCCAGGAAAACAATCCGAACAATGATGTGCAGTTCTACGCTGAGGATGAATTACAGTAGGAATTTCTATGTCTAAAGATCTGTGAATCCACCTGTATTATCTTTTGATCTATTTTCAATGTTATTTATTATGGAAGTTCTGTGTATAATAATAATTTTTTCATTCAGAGATCAAGCAACTTCATCTTCTGAAAACAATAGTATTTCTGACCAACCAACAGTATCATCACCAGAAGTAGGTACTCCCACGACTAGCAAAATTGATACTCCCGAAATTGCAGAGGCAGGAGACGCATCAAAAAACCTCGTAGGAAGTTCTAAAGCTGCCAATTCATCCACAATACCGACAGCCGAGAATGACAGTTGGTCACACGGTCATGGGGAAAATGGCGATGCCACAAATGAAATTCTAGGCAATGGTATATCTGACATTAACGAAAACAGAGACTATTCAGCTGCTGATAATGAATATTCCCGTGGAAACAAGTTGGCAAGCAGAAGTGTCAATGAGAGCAATTCAAATAAAACTTTAGAGGCAGTCCCACAGGCCTGGCAAGATTCAGCCATCCAGTATCACCTTCGTAGTCCGTTGGATGCTGACCCTCCTGAGGACTGGGTGACTTTAGAATCCGAATTTGTGTGGGTGACGGCGGTTTATCTTAGTCATCTCGGAAACGAAATGGCCGGGGTTCCGGCAGCTACCCTGGACGATGATGTCATTTATATCTACACTCTCCGCTATGGCATAGTAAGTTTCCCATATATATTCACATTATAACCCTAAATGTTTTCTGTATTGGCATGGGAGATTACAGTTAAAAGCCAAAGTAGTATTAATGCCAACTTTTGATAGGTGATTGTTGTCTGCTGATGATATTGTTTTCAAAATTCATTTAATTTACTTTCTTGATGACACTAAGCTTCATATCCCATGTTGTATTTTCTATTAAGGGTAAAACGAAAATGACAAATGTGTTATTGGGGTTCGAAAGCGGAACGCAAATCGAGCGAGGCGGTGAGTTTTCGTCGGTGATACCCTGCCGAGCTGTTCGTCTGGAGCCTTTCTCTTTCATTTCTGGTCACATGACGGTGGACGGAGAGCTGATCCCGCACTGCCCCATTCAGGCGAGTGTGACTCCTCATAAAATACCTGTTATGACTAGTAAATGATTACTGGTTCAGTCACTTTTAAAGTATTTTTGTATCTATGCACATGATCCCACAGTGAAAGTAATTGAAGTGAACATAATCACTTTTATTCTTATGAAAATTCGTCGACTTATGATTTGATAAAAATTTCTTCTTGATTTTAAGCTTCCAAATCATCTACCCTGACAGATTTAAGTTAAATTGAACACGTTTGAAATGGAAGTTGTAAATCAAATCGTGTAATAATGATATGCTTTCAATCGTTTTAGCCTCGTCCTTGAACTATGATATTAATTCTGGTAAAACTAGAATCATATCAATTACCTATTTTAAATCAATCCGGTTTCGGATTCAAATACCTTTAAAAAAATGCCAAAAACAATCCTTTCTTAATAATCAATGAAAGTAAGAGTTAGCAAAACTTTATTTGAACACGAGTGTGCTGTTGTAAAAGCTAAATACTGTTAAGATTAAATGCGAGATCGCTTGAACTCTGATTAAAAAAGAGTTCACTCATATTCCCTTTCTGTAAACTAAACAAGTTCAATTTTTTTTGTTTTTCGTAGTAAAACTTAACCCGATGTATAAATAATTTGAAGTAAAATTTTCTTGAGGCTTCACTGTTCGCTGTATGTTGTTCCCTGCTGTTACTAGAATAATTTTGTCTATTCTTCTCCCAAATATCTTGAAATTATAGCAAATTGTTCTCAGTGTAGGTTCCAACTAGCATCGAAGTTCCGATCTCATTTTAACTTGTCTTTTCTTGTCTTGTATTTGTTTTTAATTTATTTTTACATAGAACCTAGGTTTTATCACTATCTTGACATAAAATGTATATTTCATTCGCACTAATGTTTTATATAATTCGATTCATATATTAGAAATGAGTGCAATTGTTAGTTAATTTGTAGTGTGTTAACAGTTGATTAATTGGTATTATATTCGTAAGTTTCCAAATTCTTCAAAATAAAGTATAGAAATTATTAGTTTCTCTTGGAATGATTGAGATGAATGTGCCATCACCTGTGTGCATTGTGCCAGTATCACTTTCGTCATGAATGCCATTAATAATATTTAAAGTCATTTCGAAACGTTTTGCCTTCCACAGAACGATATACAGTCTCCTCTGCTAATGTCTGTAGGCGAGCGTTCTGGATAATTGTAACACAATTCTAGTTGTAATGCAAATTCGGTTAAGTATGTGTACAGATGTTCGTAGAGTATAAATCTATTACGGAGCCAATTTGGCCACCAGATACTCCGGATGCTTTGTCGGGCCAAATCGTGGAGAAATATCTTCGAACTTTAAGCAATATTCAATTTATATATAAGTCGTCCAAGGCTCTTTGATGCTCGCCCTGTTAGTCCACTTAAACGCTCTACTGACATCCGATGGATGCTTGTGTTTGTGAATGTCAATCATCAACGGCCGCGTGATGTCGCTATGGACCTTGTTATAGGAGTCACGTGAGTTGGCGGCAGTCGTTGCCGCTTTACTCAAAAGTCCTTTACGGCCAAGCGTTGGTATCGTAGGCTCGCGATGATAAAGACTTGATCTGAGCCGTACTTTGTCAGCAGCTTGTTGTAGACCCAGTTCGTGGAAAGTAAAGGATTGAAGTCGCCTCGTATCGTTCTCGTAACGAACCGAGAACGGTTTGGGAGTTGCGAAATCTTTTTGATAGTTCGATATGGATCGTTCCTTCAAAATTTGCTTGATTCGTTCGGGGTCTACAGTGCATTTTACCCTGGAAGTACCGTTTTTTAAAGCAGGACTGATTTTTTTAGAGTTCATCGACTGCTGTGTACTCAGTGATGTGTGGTTGCTTTGTCGAGTTGACCGAGGCTTATTGTTTTCGACGATCCTATGATCGTTACGACTGGAGCTATGTTGTCGTAGAGGAGTTGGAAGTTCAGATGACATGACCGATGTTGACATGGAATAATCGGACATTCTGCTAGTAGATGAACTCTGCCGCCCTGAAGAGTTTCGGGTTTTTCTTCCCTGTGTGAAGGAATCTCGGACACGCTGTCTTACATTCGGCACAGTGGCAGGTAGCATGTACATTGCTGTATGATGGTAATTGATAATATAGTGTTATTCATGTTAATTTAATCGTGATTATTCAAAAATTAAACTCTAGTGTATGTTGTCTAGTTGGATAGTTTCGAAGTACCTTCCGCATTTTCGGGAATGGCAGACAACGCTTGCTCAGAACAACTTCGGAAACGCCGTCCTTTATTCTCCTCGATTGCTGGCAATGGCAAATTTAAGGTAGATCTCGTCTAAAATTACACGAACTGAATTTTAGTAGGAAATATAACTACTACGTACTTACGATCAACCAAGATTAAATTCCCCAATAAATAACAGCATACAGAACAAGCATGTGTGAGAACCAATGAACTTTGACCGCACTACTACCACTAGAGATGAATACCATACACTACGGTATTTATTTTTTCTTGCGAAGTAAAACGAGGTTCTTCCGTACTGTAATTTTCATTTACTATCAGGGTAAATCGTTGCCTTGTTACCAGTAAATACAGTAGTATTGAAAGATCTGCTATTGTTCACAATTCTAGATTGCCTTGGAAACGCAAAATTGCGAGTTTCATCTCGCGTCAAATTTAATCAGATCATAGTCAATTATGCTCTCGGTTACACTTCATTATAATTACAATTCTCTTAGCTCACTTTATTGTTATACGATAGGGCCCTATTGTACACGGAACTTACTCTTCGACTGTCCTGGCGTCTTTCGGATACGATGGGTGCGGAATTCCGATACTTTGATTTTTCTTTATGCTCCCGCTGCCCGTTTCTCTTGTTGTGCTCCGGATCAATCAATTTAGACTGGTTAGATTTAATCGATTGACTTCGATTAGCAGGTGCCCAGCTTTTCTTGAGGTACAGGCGTTCCCATGAGAATTCAGAGTTCTTGGGATCTGATAAATATGCATAATAAATACAGATAAATCCATTGTATAGTCATAAACATACAGAAATTGAAATATATAATTGGAACATTGTACCTGTATAGGGAGTAGAATTGTACAGACAAGCAATGTAGGGCATTACATGTTAGTATGTCATCACCCGTATCGTCACAATTATTATCGTCATTGGTTGTCTGTACAATTCTATTCCCTATACCTGTACATATCAGATCAATATTCATTTGTTGGAATAAATTATATTGGCAGTATACAGTACATTCAAATGTATGGTACAATTTTACAATGCAATTTTAACTTTCACGTACAAGAATACTCTCGTCCCGCTGGTGTTGTGTCCGTGTGGCATAATTGATGTACTTCGTACGACGTCTTGGGAGATTCAATTTTGTGTTGATAAATCCCTTCACTCGCTGATATCCGTGATACACTAAATGTAAACTTATTGTAGAAATATAATTTACATAAGTAAAGACGATTGAGTTATATAGGCTGATTTTTTTCGAAATATCTAGCACAATAAAATTAATCTACTTGAAGTAATCACAGTTTCTAACAAAAAATACCTTTCACTGGAAATGTAAGAGGCCGGTGAAATGTCATGCCGGACCATATCTCCGCATTCTCTTGAGTCCACTACTATATTAACTTAACTGACATAAAATCAAGTTACTACTGTACCCTGCTTATCATTTTTATCGCGATCCCCGCGATGGCGATTTTTCCAAAAATAACAACACCCTTTACAAAATATTGAAAATAATGAAATAACACGATGTTGAACAACACTCCAACAATCGGGCTACATGATCAGGGACGGAATGTCTACAAACATCTATTCATTGTCACTGATTGTTGAGGCTCACCAATGCCGGATTTAAATTATTTAAACGATACTTCTCTTTATTGCGTTGTTGTTGCGGAATGAAATACAATAAGGACAAAGAAAAGATCGGTTTATGAGATAGCGTTCGTTTTCTTTTTTTGTTGAAACTTGAAACTATTTTCAGTGGGTAGTTCTTTAACCCTGCATCATGTTGCTGAGCTGTCGAAAATAGGAGAACATCTAGGAATATATATTGTGCGAAAATGACTAACGTTTCTGGTGAACTATGGAACATTTCCCAATGTAACTTCTCTAAAATAAAGTTAGGCTATTGGAAGTGAAACATGGTCTATTGTTGTTAAAGCATTTTTACTAGAAACGGATGTATTTATATCACTCTATATTTGCTTACAGCGGATACCTGACATTATGAAATTGAAAGTAACTGAACTAATTTAGAATTTACCTGGCGCTCTTTCCCCTATCGAACGGAATTCGTTAATACATATTTTAATCTAGGAATAAATCGGTTTTGCTTTCCATTATATAAACGAAACACAAAAACGTAAGGCGAAGCCACACGTCGTGTTTTGTTTGCCGATCTTTGTCTGACTAACAACGTGATGACACCTATCAAGAGAAGTGCTTTGGACGATATTTACCTTACATTGTGGGTGTTAGAGTCGAGAGGATATTTTTTATCAAATCTACTACTAATACTATACTCGATCTTTTTGCGATAACTCGAAGGTAAACGGAGGTTGGCCTTCACAAATGAGCAAATTTCAATCAGGGTCCTCAATCATTTAGCCTATTATCAATTGTGAGAATCTTGCTGAATAGCTGACTTTAAGCAAATTTAAATCAGGGTCCTCAAACATTTAGCCTATTATCAATCGTGAGAATCTTGCTGAATAGCTGACTTTTTCTTGTGATTTTTAATTAAAGTACACGTCACAAATGCAATATATCTAGAAACTCTGTAGATGTTTACTTCTACTTCTTGACAGTGTAATTAATCATCTATCATATATTGAGACTACTTCTGCTAACACCAGACTGGCATAGAGCCAGAGGAAACAACTATGCTCGTGCCTAAGACCCTTCAGGATCTCTCCTTCGCGTGTCTACAGCACTTTAGTCAATGTTTGCCCTACTGGAAATTTATAAGGGTCTCTTATAAAAGGCTCCTCCTAATGATCATGTCGTCATGGTAATGGTTATATGCTTTTACAGTTTATTTTCAATACACAGTAATTTTAATTGTAGACTTAACGCCGATCAAATTGATATTGCTATCTCCTGATGTGATATACTTTACCCTCCAGTATATTGAAAGAAACTGACAACCTACATGCAATCGTGCCTAACACACACTAATACTGTGTGAGTTTACTATTATTTGTATAAGATTGGGGGTAATGGACGGAAACATTATTTGATAATGTGGGTAAAATAATCTGTAAACTGTAACTCGAAATTTACGGTACCCGCATTTTTCTTCTGCAGCCTTTATGTTTATCGCCCCCTAGTGGTAAATATTGTACTTGCTGGACTGTTGCCCAACAGGTTCTGACTCAGCATTTCCTGGCCGGTGTTTTGAATCCATTGGTGTTGTAACTGCGCATGTCTATTTATTCGTATTTAGCTTGTGTTTCGAATATCTACTGTTTTGTAATGCTTACAAGGATTTGTCTTAGTGTTTAGAAGACCACGTCATGACAAAGATTCACAGGTAACTTTTTGGTTGTATTTTACAATTGGAACTTTGGGAATCATTCAGGTGGGGCAAATATGCCAGATATAGTAAATCTTGTATAAGCTTGGTTTTATCGATGATGCAAGGCTAAATTAATTATATTTTAATGTCTAGAAAATGCAGCAATCGAAATTTAAACTTAAAAATTCAGAGGAATGAAACTAAACATTTTTATGTCGAATGGGCCCCTTATATCCCAGTCAGTTTGGACCCCCACAGCAACATTAAACTTTCTCTGAATTTTCCTTACACTATCTCTCACAGTCCCTGACAGGCTCATTTCAATTCCATGGGATTTGAATCCGTGGTCAATTTACCCATTGAAATGCCGAATCTGCCACATGTGCTGATTGGGAAGTTTATTTTCAGATGAGGAAATTGTCATATCAAAATATAACATGGCGTCCTCAATTTCCGACTTCATCAAGAAGTTAGAGCTGGCATCTAGAACTACGTTAAGTCCGCCCAACCAAGTGTCAGCGACAGAGCGGAAGGAAGCTGAAGAATTTTTGCTCTCGTTCCAAACTTCAAAATCACCCTTTGACATATGTAAAGCTGTTCTTGGTATGAGAAATTTGGCTTTTGAATTGGTTTTAGGTAGGGTCTCACTGAATAATCGGGTCGATTAACACGGATGAGCAATCGGACTGTATACAGATTTGATCTGACAACTACACCTTCACTATTTCTATGTTCTGTATTACTCAGAATAATTATCTGGCATTATCAACACTCAGAATTCGATTTTTATGTGATGTTGACTACAATTTCTCATTAATTTACTCATTAATTAATTAGAAAATAGCGGGGTAGACTATGTCCAGTATCGAGCAGCCGTCACTCTACGAGACGCCGTCATCAGAGAATGGATTCAAATAGACGAAAGTTCACGACATTCACTGCAACAATTTATTCTTGATTATGTGACGAGAAAACAAGAAAGGTATACATTTTTCGGTTTGTTTATCAATCTTCGATGGATCATCACCTAATATTGTAACTATACATTTTCAGTCTATCCAATTTTGTTCGGGCCGTCCTAATACAAGTCTTCGGTATAATGCTGAAAAGATCGAGTGTTCGTATGAAGAATGCTAAACATCGTGAAGAACTGCATCAACAGCTTAATTCTGCAATTCAATCTGGCATTATCGCTAATGTAAATATATTAAGTAAAACACAGGCTTAATAGTTAACCCTTATACGTATACAATCGTATCAAGAGAAAACACAACCAGTAAACCTATACAAGACAAAATAAACATACCTTTACTGTAAAAAGCACAATGCTTTGCCAATTTTTCTCTATTATCTATCTATCTTTTATTATGTAGCAACTGATTGCCTGTGAAATACTTACCGCAATGTGCACCGAATTCTCAAACACAGACAAGTCAAGTAACATCGGTATTACTTGGCTACAGCACAATGAATGCAAGCGGCATTTTGAGGTAAGCGTATGGTAATTACAAAATAAATATAAATGTCATTTATAAGGTGAAATATGGAGTCGAATTAAGAACTTTTTAACCATACCTTATTTTATGTTCATGTTGAAATCTCATTAATCTGGCACCTTGAGACCATGCCATTGCTTGAAAGCAAAAATTGACCCTTAAGAGAACTCCCTATGTCCTATGTTTGACCGCAAACTTGCCAGCTCATTCAAGGGTAGAACAAAGCTTGAAATAGGAAATAATACAAAAAATAAAGCTTCCAAACAACTTGAACAATAAATAATTACCTCAATTTATTATTCTAGGACTTTGACCTTAAGATCATATTCAGTTTGGTCCTGGAAGTTCTGAAACATTTCCACATTTCAAAAGGTGGTAGCAGCGCTCTGAATCAAAGCGAGGCAAAAATCTGTCAAAAATTCCTCGCTATCGCGGAACTGGTACTCACATGGAATTTTTTATCTACCTCTGGTAGCATTTTATTTTTCTAACCGCTAGCATGCGTTAAATGTTTTAAAATAATGAAAATCCTTACATCTTTGCAGTGTCAAGGAGAAGCAATCTGATGCATAGCAGCGATTGTAAAGTATTATTGAAGCCTCCTGCAGATTGGAAAACTGTTTTCCAAGATTCATCAATGCTTCACTCTTTTTTTGATGTGAGTGCTTTGTTGGGAATTTGCCTTTTTAAAGCCTGGATTTTGTATGAGCGAATATTACCACTTTCGAACACTTAGCTCTAACAGCCATTTTGCTACTGTAGCCATTTGCAGTAATTATCTTATAAATAAAGAAGCCATTGTATATCTGTCTGTGTGTATGTTTGTGCTTGCATATCTCCTGGATTTCTTGACCTAGCGCTCTGAAATACCATATAAATAGCATTCTTTATTTCCATCACAGATGAACAGTAGATGCCGGCAATATCCTGAATTATACTTGCTATCTTCCTCGTGCCTGGCACAGCTGGCTACATTGCAAGGACCTTGCCTGAATTCGATGCAAGACAAATGCAACTATATTAAAAATTTCGTCATGCTGTTCCTTGGCACGTACGGCAGGTACAACAAAGATTGGTGTTTTTAAATTTTCAAAATTATATTCAATATCATTTATCAAATGAATGTCAAACGTTCAGCGGCGATTTTACGGATTTCGAGGTCTTTGGAGTATCTGTAATTGTGAAAAATCTCATTGAGGCCAATAATATGAAGATATGGAAAGAAAATCATGAAATGCAAGCTCTATTTTCTGAGCTTTTGAACTGTTTTACCAAGATAACTTGCAACACGTGTAAAGGAGCAGCCAAATATGAAGCGGTAAGATAATATAAATGGTATTAATGTTATCAATACAGCAGAACACCTATATAATGGGATTTCGTGGTCCAAGATATTTGATGGCATAATAGAGGAACAATGAAACAAAAAGTGATCAGGAGCATCAAATCAAACATTATTTTTAGTTGATTCTCACCTAATAGTAGCATAGATCGACCGTCACTAATCTGACTAACTGAAAGGACTTTGAAAAAAACATAAAGTTGTGCTAAATAAGTATTATTAAGGTCTCTATAGTATCTGCAAACGTCTTCAATATATGTCAATGTTCCTCATATTACCATATTTTTTAAAGTGAATTTTAAATATTTTTTAGTTGGATTCTGAAGATAATATTTACACTGATGCATTAGACAACGTTATGGATGCTTGGACAACTCTTATAACAGGCATCGACAATCCAAACTCAAGCTCCTTTATTTCTCCTTATGCTTCCCTCATATTTGAGACATACATTCACCTTCATCTCGCACCTCCAGAAGGCAGCAGGATCTCTATTGAAGATGGTAATACGATTCAAATACTGTTCAGTGTTTTTTCTTTATATATATATATATATATATTGGTATTCTATGTTTTTCTTTTCCACTGCTGTTAGATATGTCTGATATAAATGAACTTGAAGAAGATGATCATGAAAAATTTTGCAGGCAGTTAATGTCCCTAGCCTATCTTGGAAGATCGTCCCTCGATAAAACATTACCTCTTATTTCTGGGTAGGTATCACAGATTTTTAATTCATTTGGTTATTATACACTAGCAGATATCTATTGCACAATTACAATAAAAAATCTGAGTCTGGTATTTCAGATTCTAAATTAAAGGCAATGCTCAATACCAATCCAGCTTAGTCAAGGTTCAAAACTCAGATTTAATTAAATTGCAATTTATTTATAACAAATTATTAACAAAAAGTTTTCATTGTTCTCTAGTTTTGGTAGAAATAGACCCATGTTGCAATTTTCAGAACTATACGTCAAATAGCATTGAAATTTCCTCCATAGATACATACGGTTTTACAGTTCATGAAAATATGAGCCTGTTTGTTACAGTTGTATTGAGAAGCGTGCTGCCATGCTCAACAATGAAATGCTGATTCTGTTAAGAGAAAATAGTGAAATCAAGACAGCAGATGCCCAAATGAAACTAGAAAATCTTTTTGAGGATTTGCACTGGCTTGTTCTGGTAGCAGGTACATTTCAATTTATGGAGTTAGAAAATGGGCTATATATATATATTGTAATGATAATATCATATATTTTATGATCGTATTGTTTCAGGTCATTTGCTTGCCGATGAGACAAAAGGTGAAACGGCAACTATACCATCTTCCATCATTCGACACAGCATAGCTCAAACCCATACCATTGACCGTAACCTTTCTTTACAAGTCTTGGGTACCCCGCATCAAGATATCTTCACCGTTCTTGGCTCTGCTGCTTCTAGCATTGATGATGTCATCAGGTTCAATACTTTCAGTTTTTACTGCAGCAGTCAATTCATGAAATCTGCAAAATAAATATCGAAAAATCTCATGTACTATCATGAAAACATTTTCAAAGTACCAAGTACCATAATCTATGCTCTGTTCAATGGTCATAGGTGCTTCTCTTCAGTGATTAGACTCTGTCAAATACACATGGAGGCCATGGAATCCAGGAAAGCAGAGTTTTTGAGTCCTCAACTCGCTCAAGATCTCAGTTGGTTCTTGTTGAATTTCTGTAGTTCCTTTCTGTATTTTCAAGAAAATATTTATGAAGAGGTTAGTAGCCTGATAAAGTAGAGTCATAGATATTTGTATAACATCTATCATATATTTAGATCAGTCCTGTTATATCTTCTGCTTTTGGCCAAGATTCGGAAGGCGGTCGATGGAATATTCATTTTGTTGTGAGATTTGTCTGCGTTGTCTTAACTCAATGGAATTCTGAAACTAAATTGTCTGAATCAATTTCTGAGCTTTTACTATCTATTGTTAGCAGTAAGGAGAGGTAAGTTGTTATATTACAAACGAGCATAGAATTTTTTTCAACATTTGCTAGGATTCGATTTATGAACAAGCATGCAATCGGCTTTGTCTGTAAGTTCCTGAAATGATTTTTAATACAATATTGATCTAGAACAAATTAATACAAAAATTGTTTCGCTTCGAATTCCAATTTCAATCTGCCAACCCTGCCAGTAACAGATTAATATTACAACATTGTGTGTAGGTGTTTAGTTCTGGCTGAATGTGAAGAATTCTGGAAACTTGGACTGGACGTTTGCCTTGGACACCCACCGTACAGTCAGATATCTCCGTCAGTGGCACAAAAAATCATTTCGTCCATTGTAGTAGCAGGAACTTTAAATCCAGATTCTCCAGGATATAAGTACTGTCAAAAGGTAGTCTTTCATATGAATATGAATTTCCCAGTTTGAATTACAGTTTAACACTGTGTCTCTTTTTTGATTGTTAGATAATGGAGATAATAAAAACAAAATACAATCATCTGACTTCAGATATACATATAAAAAAGAAGGATCTCATTCATGATGAATTGTTAGCAGTACTTGATCTGATCAAAGGTGTGGCTGGTGCCTCAAGCATAAGGAATTCCAATGAGTTATTTGGTTTCCTTTCTATGTTTTTGACAGGTATATTTTAATTTTTTTGAATGAGCGTTTTTAGTACAGTATAAAAATAGGAAAACCTGCTTCTACGAGGGAATTTTTGTCAACTCACTGGAATTTTTAGCAGTAAATGAAAAATGTAATTGGAGCCATGGTTATTCTACACAAATTAGACTGTCTGTAATGCGCTGGTGTGATAAATTAGTTGAAGATGCAAATGGTGATATACTACCATATTGCAATTAACTTTCGCTTGCGAGAAATCTCAGTGGTCCGGAAGAAAAAATACATTTTGATTTTTCTAAACTTCGTATTTCTCTCTCCATGATTGTTCGGTTCCATGAACACAATTGTCCCATGAAAAGCAGGATGTTCTGTTCAAATCTTCATTTATTTTGTATTTGATTAGTTTAAACCTCTCACTGTTATATCTCTTTATACTTTTGTTTCAGATGGTCACAAACTTATTTTTACATTCAAAAACTGCCAAACCGTGATTGTGTCTGTGCTTGAGTTATTTGTAAACGTTGTCGAGAAGGGATTAAGTTTTTTACCTGAGGTATCATGCATTATTTCCAATTTCTGCATTGCTATACACTATTTGGACTTTTCTGGATTTTTCAATGTGACTTTGAACTAACCAATTTTGATTAAGACCAAATGCCTCATGCTGTACGAATGGACGTTTTCTCTGCTCCGTACTTATGTCAGCATCCCGAGAAACGCTCACGATAAGGACTCGGAAGAAGATGCTTTTCATGACATTTCTCTGATCATGGAGCTGCTTTCTCATATGTTGATGAAAGATCTTATAGATTGTTCTGAAAGTGGTAGAGTAAATTTTTACATACCAATCGTTTTCTATATATATTTTATATGTTAATGACTCTGTTTTAGAAGACAACCATAACAAGGTATCTGTAGCAGAAGTTGTCATCTATGGTTTGGGTATCATCTTGCCTCAGATAAACTCAAATCTGCTCATGTATCCTGCACTGTGCGGGTACTAATGTTATTTTTTTTTATATCCCGCTCGAAGACTACCTGTACCTTTTTTGTTTTGAATTTCAGCAAATTCTACAAGCTTGTGACATTTCTCTGTGAAATCTATCCAGAAAAAGTAGAAAAGCTTCCGCCTGAAATATTCAATCCATTTCTGTACACTTTACAAATTGGACTAACCTCGTATCCTTTATTTGTCTGAAACTAGTAACATAGCTAAATACTTGAATTAGCAAGTATTATTACGATGCAATCAGTTAAAAGAATTGAAAGACCGTCAATAAATATTATGAACTATTCAATTCATTGGAAGTTGGAACAGTACTGCACATGTTACTTCACCAACTGACCCATCCTGTTCAATGAAAATAAATTCCTCAACTGGTCACCTCAGCTATGGCAACGACAACTGTAAGCTGAGCCTCGAAGCCTTGCAATCATTGACAGAACATTGCAGAGATAGCGGTCACGCGTCGTTACTTCATGCATCGCTCAATCCTTTCGTCAAGGTTTTCGATCATGAAAAGTTCTGGTTTTAGTTTCTCCCAAGCATGTAATGTTAAAATATATTTTTCCTTCATTATTCTGTTCAGATGGTGTTTGATGTTGTCATTGTCCATGCAGCTGACATGGAAATTATGAGAACAGCAGCAGAAGCATTTTATACACTGCTCACTTTCAATTATGATCACGCTCTGAAAATGCTGTCAGAGGTGAGCGAGTTACACTGCTATATTTCCTTGAACTTGTTGAATATCATACTCCTGTATTTGTCAGTAATATTCTGTGTTTTGTTGTGGTGTAGCAGGCTTGGAAGCTATCGTCGGCACGTCAACAATTTTTTAATTCAATTTTATATTCAGATGGTGGACAGCCAGGTAGATGCGTCATACAAGGAACTTTTGTCAAAAGAATTCACCAAGTTGGTTTTACCGAAGCAGGCCACCTCGAAATTAGATAGAGCGCAGAAATCCCATTATATAAGGATTTTAGAGGAAGTTGTCTTCAACGTCAGATCTATTTTGTGCGTTAAATGATGTCTTCAATGACCAGCATGTTGGAATCGGAAAAATGTTCACAAATCATGAATTCCTCATTTGAACTATTGCAATTTTATCTTTGATCTTCTGCGTAAAGTTTTTAGATCAGTTATTTTCCATAAGGGGTGTTGTGAACTAACTTGATACATTCAACGAAGTTTAATTTTATTCATGTTGTATCCTATATTTTGTCAGTTTTATGCCGCACAATTTAATTTTAATGTGTTTCTGCGACCTTATTCATTACAACTTCACAAGAATAGCATTTAATGAACCTTTTTTTGCTTTTTGCAGTTTAATTAATACTTTGAATTCCTTTGGTACTATTTACACTGTATTGGTAACATAATCAAAATGGCCAAAATTCAAGGCGGTACGGTTGTGGAACTTCTTGGAGATGAGATGACTAGAATTATATGGGATATTATTAAAGAAAAACTCATTTGCAAATATGTTGATTTGGATATTAAATGGTAAGAAATGCAATAATGGAGCCGTAAGATAACTTTTATTATAAATATTTGCGGTGATATGCATCTTACAGCTATGACCTGGGCATCGAGAACCGCAACAAGACTGACGACAAAGTCACCGTGGAAGCAGCCGAGGCCATTCGAAAATACAACGTTGGAATTAAGTGCGCCACTATAACTCCTGATGAGAATAGAGTCAAAGAATTCAACTTGAAGAGAATGTACAAGTCACCAAATGGACAGATCAGGTACCATCTTATTAGCCCGGTGCTTGTTACTCAAATTACTGAAGTTTTTTAATACAGTTCTGCTGAAATTTGTATAAGTTTTAAAACCAGATGGCCGTTTGCAGGAATATTCTCGGAGGAACGGTTTTTCGCGAAGCGATACTATGCAAAAATATTCCTCGCCTTGTCACGACTTGGAAGAAGTCTATTGTTATAGGAAGACATGCATTTGGAGATCAGGTTTGTGAATTATTGTGATTGTGTATGCACATTTCATTGTGGAGATATCCATGAAAATATCTGAATCCTGGATGTGTGTGATGAAAGTTCAACTAGTAAAAAAGAAGTTTCATGCTGGTAATGAATGATTTTCATTCAAACTCGATTTCCCTGTAATATTTATTAAAAAGTTCTTGATTATACTAGAATTTCCTGCTGCGCATTTTTAATATCTCGGTTCTTCCCTTCAGTACAGCGCCACCGATTTTGTCGTACCTGGCCCCGGCAAGATTGTGATCAAATTCGTCCCTGAGAACGGCTCTGAAGGCCAAGAGTACGATGTATATACTTTCAAAGGTAATTTTAGATTCGCTTCACTAATTTCTCCCACGGTAGAACTTCCGGATAAATCCACCTTTTCTATGTCGTTTAGAAACTGGTGGCGTCGCGATGGCAATGTACAACACTGACAAGTCGATCCGAGACTTTGCCCACTGCTGCTTCAAATATGCATTGGACAAACAATGGCCATTGTACCTGAGTACGAAAAATACCATTTTGAAGAAATACGATGGAAGATTCAAAGATTTGTTCCAGGAAATCTATGAGAAGTATGCATTGGAATGTAGTTAAATTAGGAATTGTTCATTAAACAGATTCTGCTCTGTTTTAATGAGCAAATAACTGTACAATGCAGAGACTATGAAAAGAAGTATGAAGCACAAGGTGTATGGTACGAGCATCGACTGATTGATGACATGGTCGCTTTTGCAATGAAATCGGAAGGAGGCTTTGTTTGGGCTTGCAAAAACTATGATGGAGATGTCCAGTCTGATTCTGTAGCACAAGGTATTGATATGATTTTTTGTCTTATGTTACTTTAACTCTGGTATTTGCTATGTTGGATAAACATAATGAAATGGAATTTCTGTAGAAAAAGTAAAAAGTATAGACCAATCTTTCAAGGATAGGTTGGAAATAATGAAAAAATAATAGTTATAAAGGATAAAATTTAGAATAAATTATTTTATTTTCATTAGGTTATGGATCTCTCGGACTGATGACAAGTGTCCTCGTGTGTCCTGATGGCAAAACCGTGGAAGCCGAAGCAGCTCATGGCACTGTGACACGTCATTACAGACAGCATCAGCAGGGAAAAGAAACTTCAACAAATCCGATTGGTAAAATACTTCCTGGCAGGTTGTTCAAAAAAGGAATTCTGTAACTTAACCATTTCCTTATAGCGTCGATATTTGCTTGGACACGAGGTTTGGCCCATAGAGCAAAACTGGATAAAAACGATGCATTAGCTCATTTCTCTTCCGCTCTTGAAGAAAGTTGCATCGAAACGATTGAAGCTGGTTTCATGACCAAGGACTTGGCTGGATGCATTAAGGGAATACCCAAGTATGTATTACCCATAAGCACTGATAAAAAAAATGTATCTAGGTATAAAGTAAAGTTAAGTATAGTTTAAAAATGCGTGAGTACGATAGTAGTACTAGTACAGTAGTGGAAAATTACCGGTGTTTTGTATTGCTTAGTGTCACTAGGAGCGACTATCTCAACACGTTTGAGTTCATGGATAAACTTGCTGAGAATCTGGACAAAAAAATCGAAAGACCGAAGCTGTAGAATGTCGGTATAAAATTGCCCGTTATAACTTCATATAAAATTTATTGTAATCTAGGAAATTTATATGCAAATCATGTTTTTCTCCACGTAACAGTTTGTTGGGCAAACACAGCTGTGTGTACTGCATTCGTTTTAATTGACCGCTGTGATGCAATGACGCATATTAGTATAAGTATGTGATTATCGAGAATTGTCTTACATTTTATGCCACATAATGCAACATAAAGTACGCCATGCTTAAGCGAATACTTGAATATGGAGCAAGAATATTGTGAACCATGATTTACTGTGCCAGCTGATAATTATCGACTCTGACACTCCCACTGGTGGAGGCAAATGGGAACCCTTTGGTGAAGAATATTGATATCACAAAAACAGTACACACTATTTGTGAAGAGATATACAGTACTTCGTCAGTCAGCAGTTACTTTTTATAAGCTGAGTTGCCTGCTGAATGTTTAATAGGAACTTTAATGAGGTGAGCACAGTGAAGGTTTGATCATTTAAGGTGTTTTCTTCACCCGAGCCGCATCGGATGATTCTTCGTGCTAGTAGATGATATTCATTGTACAGCAGCACGAAACCGCAGTACGAAGTATCTCTACTGTCACCTGGTGTTTTGTTTACGAGTTCGGACATTTTAGTTGGTTCATTTCAGGAAACGTTCATCACTGCTTCACCTCCCTCTGTTGAAGCTGAGAGAATCTTTTTTAGTTGCTTCATCAGTATCCTTATTAAAAATTCATATCTGCGAAGTCAGCGCTATGGCTTTGGAGGAATATTCCAAAGTTAGGCATGGAAGATCATCTAAGCCGCAGACAGTACTCGACGAAGAAACCTACACTGAAACTCTAGAAAAAATAATAACTAGAGATTTTTTCCCTGATCATAATAAACTGAGGCGTCATAAAGAGTACCTGGAAGCAGAAGAAAGAAAAGACTTTGAGAAAATGAGACAGATTGCCCTGGAAGATGCTCGTGCAGAAACACCCTCAAGTAAAAGTAATCTAGAAAACCCCAGCCACCATCCCTTACCTTCTCCTGCGTGCTTTGAAACCCCGTTATCTGATGGAAAGGGATCTGTAGCTGGAGAAAATTTCAAATCTTTTTTCGTTGGTGAGTCGAGAACCAGTAGAGAAGACTCGGAACGGGAGGTCGCTATAAATCTAGAAGAATTGAAGAAAAAGGCCGCTGAAAATTCCTTGAATAACTTCCTTGGGAATTACACGAGCGAGGACAATGATTCTTTCGAGAGTATCGTGGAAAGCGCAGCGAAGCAAAGACGAGAAAAGTATGCTTGGATGTATGAGGCGGAAGTTCGGCATGCCGAGAACGTAAAACAAATGTTGATGCTTGAGAATGAAGCGGAAAATAAAAAAGAGGAGTTATTAGCTATTGCATGTAGTGAACGTAATAAAAATCTTCAGAATCCTCAGGAGCATAATGAGGAAGGCGTTGGTGAAGATAGCACCAAACAAAGTCGAACTCAAACTACAGATAATGACAGTGATAAAAAGTATCATGGCAACCCTAATTTGTATGAAGTGAGAGAATCAAAGTCTGTTGATGGTTGGACTTACAAAGCAAAAAATCACTTGATGTATTATCCTGAGGGTGTTGAAGATGATGATAAACTATTCAAGAAACCTTTGGAGATAGTACACACCAACACAAGGTTTCAGAGAGACCCTTTCAAAGACGCGCTTGACCGTTCAAAACTGGTAGAGGCTGCCGCCGAAAACGCTAAGTTCATTGTTGGAGAGAAAGTGGGCCATGACGGCAAAGCCATACTGCCACAAGCATCGCCTTCCGTCAATGGTTACGGATTTTTAGCTACTCCTTCTCCCGCCCCCGGTGTCAACATGTCACCTATTATGACGTGGGGTGTCATTGAAGGTACGCCAGCAAGACTCGACGGTTCTGGCACGCCAACGCCAGGACCGTCTTTCAAATTTCCGAAAGAGAGTCACCGTGATATTTTAGCTCATAAAATGACTGATGAAAGTACAAAAAAGAAAAGAGACAAAAAGCAAGCTGCGTTAAAACAAGTTAAGGAAAGCATGTTGGCCGGGACACCTAAACGTGCCGGCTCAATCATGATGTCCGAGAGAATAAATACATTATCTCCGGCAGCACGCAAACTGGTTAACAAAAAACTCGGGAACAGCTCTGACAAAAGATTGAAACAGAGTTATACTCCTACGCCGTCGAACAGAAACAAATATTTGAATTTAACTCCTATTTCTAAGACTCCTACACCAGGCTCAAGAGAGCCCACACCTCAGAGTAAATCGCAAGCTTATAGATCTCCGTCAATTACAGACAATCTATTAAACATCAAAAAGAAGAAATTGAGTTGAAAAATCACATTTTTGAACACCAAACTTGTACAGATACGAAAGACTGCCAATGGCGTGAAATAATTCCCGATTGGTAAATTCTGACTAGTGTCCCCTATTTTCTGCTATAACCCTATGCAGTTCCTGTATTTTTTATATTATACAGCAACTCTTGATCCAAAATATGATGAAAACTACAAACCAAAGTTCATTTCATTCCATTCCAAGGTTTTATCTCACGGTTAGAAATAGGTCGCAATTTATTTTTGGAAATATATATGAAGGACTCTATATATCTACATCCATAACAACGCCAGTAAGTTGACCATGTCCATGGTCTGCCACTTCCACCGTCATGAAGTGACAGAAGGTAATAATCAATTGCCTGCACTTATTCAATCGGTCCTTCAATAAAATTTTCGACTGCGAATCCTTCTTGAGAGCGTCTGCTTCTGTTACAGTTAGACCGATTAATTTTTCCAAAACTCTATTTGAAAATTCTACATCAAGAACATCTGTACCATCACAGATTCTAGATTTTAAACTCCATCCACGCTCGATATCAGACTTGAGCGAGGATAAGAGAGTTATGATGATGACTTTGATATTTAAAGTTATTTTCGTGTGAGAATTTTGTTCGTCCAAAAGTAAACATTTAGCACCAAGCAAGCATTTTGGCAGGTCAGTGGTATAATTGTTTGATTGATTACTTCTGTCATCATTGGGAGTGACATTTCCCTTGTCTTCTGCATCCATCAAAAGCATTGCTAACTCGTCATCATCAAAATCATCTTCCACATCTCCAGCCCATGTGTCTTCTTGAACACTACCCAACTCAATCCTCTCAGGGGATTGCATTGGAACTTCATCTCTATCTTCCGATTCCATATCAGTGAATAAAATACTGGCAAGTTCTTGATCTGATATATCAGTCTCTCTATTCTCCGTTCTTGCCAGTGCAGTAACATCAATGGGAAGACCCAGACCACGGGAGAGGACCGCCGCATAGCTATTCGTTTCGATCATGGCTTCCACTTCGCCACCTAGGACTTCAACGTTTTTCTGCTCCAAAAAAAGGACGCCGCACCTGCAATTTATCGGACCTTTAATACATATTTTAGTGCCGGGAATTATTTTTGTGCTCAGTTGCATGATAGGGCGATATTCCATGCCGGTTACAGAAATTACACCGTCTGTTAAAGATATGTTCAACATTCTGGTGGGTTTGGCTTCCCACGGTTTTTGTGTTGCCTGCGTTTCCGTGCAAACCAAATTGTTTTCGTTGTGTTTGTTCAATAGATGATTTAGCTGCGATTGTTTGGGCTGCGATACGTCGATAACATGATCTATTTGCAAGCAATAGGCGCCTTTTAATAAATATTTCTCATTCTTTACTTCTTCTGGCAAAACTCGTTGATCGAAATCTTTGAGATCAGTAAGTAGCCATTGTTCGTAAGTATGTTTTTTCAGTTCTTCGTGGTTGGTAATGGATCGCTCGTTCGTTTCTTCGAGCCATTCGACACACGCTTGAATCCAGTTTGCTGGTACTCGAATGTTTTTCGAATTCATCCAAAAACGAAGCGAATGTATTCTTTCTTCTTCCATTGCAAAGTTTATGCTAAGTTGTTTTTTAATTATTTCAATGCGGTATTGTAGAAATTTTGTTTTGAAGAAAGATTTTTGAATTCCTTTTCATGTGTCTTGTTTTTAGTCGGCGCTATCAACATAATATTATTACCACTAAAGAGGAAGCTGAAAAAATATATACTGTACAGTACATCATATCAGTACTAACCAGACACTTATTGCGAGGTGTATAACTCCGTCAGAAATATCAGCGCACGTTAATTCTTATATAACTAGATTAAGGAAGTTGTACTAAAAACATCCAACTACTTCCCATACTTCAAATTGTTAGCGGCGATCGCCGGAACATGTGCGCCAATAATTAAATGATCTGATCAAGATCGAGGAGTCTGCTACCTTTGGATGGAGTCGGAGTCGCAATCTTTAATTAATTTTCCAGGAGCATCTGTCGGAAATTTTAAAATCACATTCTATGCGTGTTGAAGGTCAGTCAAAAATTGAAGTATGTTTGCTGTATGAATGTTTAGTGATTACTGCGTCACTGCGTCACTGCGTGTTAATCATCGACTAATAAAGCAATTTATTATTTTTCACTATACTGTACCATCATAGCTTGTTATATTGCGGATGAGTGGAACGACTTGCATCATGGCTGAAATCTGCGCCGAACCACTAATTGCAGTGGCAGACCTTCCGGTCCATATTACAGTGAAAAAGCTCAAACCTAGACAAGAAGTAACACTGTATTCATGGCTTGCAGATGAAGACGATTTACCTGTTCATTGTTTTGCTCACTATATCGCCTCTGACAATGGAACTGTTGACTTGGAAAAAGACCACTCAGTCGGAGGGTTTTATACTGGCATCGAACCAATGGGACTATTTTGGGCAATGAGAAGACTGAGTGATGGACCAATAAAATATAAAAAAGTCGTTGTAACTGACGTCACCAGACCCCAGGTCGTGTTTATATCTGTTCATATGAAACATCTTAAAGAAGAAGATATTTCTAGAGATGCAGGTTTGAAAGAAGTCAGAATGGAAAGATGGTTTATTAATGATAATGTGGAGTGTATACCTGTCCGTGAAGGTCGAGTACGTGGTACTATGTTTATTCCAAAAGGTATTGGTCCACACCCTGGTATAATTACTATCCATGGCTTGGATGCGGGATTATACCCAGCCATTGCATCTTTACTGGCATGTAATGGATTTGCTGCATTTGCCCTTCCTTTTTACAAATACCAAGATTTGCCAAGCTCTGTTTCTAAGATTGGAACACTGGAATTAGAATATTTCGAAGAGGGAATCAACATATTTTCCAGACATGAAAGAGTGAGTAAAAAAGGAATAGGATTATATGGAAATTCTCTTGGTGGTACAATAGCCATGGCCATTGCTTCTTATATACCAGGTATTGTTTGTTCAGTAAATGTGGTACCAATTCCGTATCCCTACTTCAGCGATTATACGTATCATGGTCGAGCCTGGTCTGCAACAGATGTGGATTTTTCAAAATTGAAAGCTTTAAACGGTTCTCGCAGTATGATAGAAGCATGGAAAATGTTGAAGTTGGATGAGCTGGGAGATTCCATGATAGAGATACAGAAATCCAACTCGTCATTTCTATTTATCTACGGTGAAGAAGATGCTGCAATAAAAGAGAAGAAGTTCATGCAACTTATAAAAGACATTTTCAAGCTCACCAATAAAATGGATTATGAAATATTGTGTTATCCGGGTTCTGGCCATGTCATTGAATATCCGCACATGCCAGTCGTCATCCATAGCGATTCTAACTTGGGATCTCCATATTATTACTTCGGAGGAAATCCAAGTGGGACTGCTCGTGCTGCGGTTTTATCGTGGGCAAAAATCATTGACTTCTATAAGGTAAAATTAACAAGTACAAATAGTAAGCTGTAACATTTATGATATATTTAGCCATTTGCGAGCTGACTAAATCTTATCTTTCAAATCATTGATGTGTATTTGTGCTATTGCTTATATCAATAAATATTTGCGATTCCATTTGCGAAATTGCCAATGAAATTGACTTTTTTTCATTAGTCTGACAGTTAAGTCTTTGGTGTTACTACCTCAATTTTGTTTTTTTCGGTTTTTATGCTCCTTAAAAAAAATATTCAATTCTTTCAAATTTATTTCCAACCCGAACCAACCCCCTCTATGAAGTAGACCGCATACTGTATTTCCACCAATATTCTTATGATTAACTGTACATTTTTAATGCCGCTGTACTGTGGAGTGTCATTGCATATCGTATTTTAATATATATTGGCAAATGTCCTACATCCTGAAATCACAATGAAAACTGACTGATTTCGATGAAACGAATTGCATTGAATTATTTTGTCAAATTTGAAAGGGCGCATATATGACGGACAGTGTCGCAGTTTATTTTCGCAAACATGCAAATAATGCAATGAATATTACATTTCCACTTTATGCAATAAAAATGGAAAAAATTAGTAATATTTCAGTTTCGTTCTCATTTATTCGCCTGAGATTTCTCTTCAGGCTTTCAAAATATACGCAAACGATGATACGAGTAGCCCAGTGGGGCGCAGAAAACATCATCTATAATGCAGAAAGGGTGGAATCAAAGAACAAATTCTGCACATGAAAAAGATCTTTAAATCATTAACTTTTCCAATCAAAGAAAGTAACTGAATGCACTTTAAAAGTTCTGCGTAAAACTTATGGATGCATGATTACGTGCTCCAATCCGTATAATAGTGTAAAACGTTGAGTTTATATCTGGTATATTTCACTGGAACTCCAAGTCACCCATCTTGGGCAGCCGTGTCGTCCCGGGAAAATAAAATTGTCTTAATCTCAGAGTAAGCTGTACTGGCAGCATCAGCTCTTAATTTTCTTATCTATAACTGCATAATGATATTTCTCATGTACTTCATTCCAAAGTATTCTAATAAATTTGGATTTCATGTTTGTAAAAATTTTATGTAATGATTATCAAAATATACAGGATCTATAGACAATCCATTATTAATCAAAAACGAACAAATAAACAGTGTTCATGAATGTGTATAAGAAAGTGATTTCAGTAATGCATAATTTTTTCTACATGAATTAAGTTTGTATGTATTGTTGATAAAGGTCGGTCTAAATTGAAAGTATGTTTGCCATATGAATGTTTGATGAAGACGAGTACAGATTGTGACTGCGTGTTAATCATTGACTAATAAAGCTATTTATTATTTTTCACTATACTGAACCATCATAGCTTTTTTTAAAGTGAATGTGTTGAACGATCTACATCATGGCTGAGATCTGCGCCGAACCACTAATTGCAGTGGCAGACCTTCCGGTCCAAATTACAGTGGAAAAGCTCAAACCTAGGCAAGAGGTAACACTATATTCATGGCTTGCAGATGAAGACGATTTACCTGTTCATTGTTTTGCTCACTATATCGCCTCTGACAATGGAACTGTTGACTTGGAAAAAGACCACTCAGTCGGAGGGTTTTATACCGGCATCGAACCAATGGGACTATTTTGGGCAATGAGAAGACTGAGTGATGGACCAATAAAATATAAAAAAGTCGTTGTAACTGACGTCACCAGACCCCAGGTCGTGTTTATATCTGTTCATATGAAACATCTTAAAGAAGAAGATATTTCCAGAGATGCAGGTTTGAAAGAAGTCAGAATGGAAAGATGGTTTATTAATGATAATGTGGAGTGTATACCTGTCCGTGAAGGTCGAGTACGTGGTACTATGTTTATTCCAAAAGGTATTGGTCCACACCCTGGTATAATTACTATCCATGGCTTGGATGCGGGATTATACCCAGCCATTGCATCTTTACTGGCATGTAATGGATTTGCTGCATTTGCCCTTCCTTTTTACAAATACCAAGATTTGCCAAGCTCACTTTCTAAGATTGGAACACTGGAATTAGAATATTTTGAGGAGGCAATCAACATATTTTCCAGGCATGAAAGAGTGAGTAAAAGAGGAATAGGATTATATGGAAACTCTCTCGGTGGTACAATAGCCATGGCCATTGCTTCTTATATACCAGGTATTGTTTGTTCAGTAAATGTGGGATGTGTTGCGTATCCCTATTTCATAGACTATATGTATCATGGTCGAGTCTGGCCCAGAATAGATTTTCATAATTCAAAACTGAAACCTACAAACGGCTCTCTCAAGTTCATAGATGCATGGAAAATGCTTAAGTTAGATGAACTTGATGATTCTGTGTTGGAGATACAGAATTCCAACTCGTCATTTCTATTTATCTACGGTGAGGAAGATGCTGTAATAAATGGGAAGAAGTCCATACAACTTATAAAAGACATTTTTAAGCTCACCAATAAATTAGATTATGAAACATTGTGTTATCCGGGTTCTGGCCATGTCATTGAATATCCACACATGCCAGTCGTCAGCCATAGTGATTCTAACTTAAGATCACTACCTTATTACTTTGGTGGAAAACCAAGTGCGATTGCTCGTGCTGCGGTTTTATCGTGGTCAAAAATCATCGACTTCTTCAAAGAAAACCTGACAAGCACAAATAGTAAGCTGTAACATTTACGATTTATTGGCTATTTGCGAGCAGTATTTGAAAGTTTCAGCGCTTCCTCTTTTTGAATCGTATCATTCTTATCTATAATGTTTTTTTGTGAAGTTGGCAATGACATAGATACTTTATTTTTAGTAATGTGATTATTGATTTATTAGCTGTAACATATTTATTTGGCCATTTGCAAGCTGACTGAATCTTATCTTTCAAATTATTGATGTGGTCATTGGTTTTTTGGGTCATATTATGCCTTTTTTGAAATAATTTAATTATTTTGAATTTATTTCGAACCCCCCTCGATTAAGTAGTCCGCATACTGTATTTCCATTAATATTCTTGCGATTATCTGTAAATATATGTGACGGACAGTGCTGCCATTTATTTTCGCAAATATGCTAAAAATCAAATAACGCAATGAATATTACATTTCCACTATATGCAAGTCAATAAAATGGAAAAAATTGGTAACATTTTAGCTTGGTTTACATTTATTCACCTGAGATTTCTCTTCCTACTTTCAAAATATACGCAAACGATGATAAAAGTACCTTAGTTAGGGGCAGAAAACTCGGACCTGACAACACTACGTTAATCGCGTTATTGCTTAAGTAAGATTTCAACTTTTGTGGGTGTAATGTATTTATTTAAATTTGACTGCTTTTCAATTTTCAAAATGGCCTAAATCTGGTATACCACTTGGTGCATGACTATGTGATGGGAAAGTGTGTGATATCCCTAGGCTTCCGCTTAGATCATGCTCTTTTATGTATTCAGGATTTGCGACACGAGAGAAGATATGACTTCTCTCAGCAGGAGATTACACCGCTTTCTCCTTATGGCAGGGAAAATGTTGTACTGATGCTGAATTGCGACACCGTGTAAATCCGGCTATGGAAAACCAGTGTAGGTATGTAGTCGTATGTCTCTTGATTTTGTTACATTAACATCTCTAAACGAGTATCCGTCTTACGATCAGATGAAATATCTGGATTATGTACAAAAAACATGTAGCAGCACGTTTTTAATTAATGAGGGAACGCAGAAAATTGATGCTAGCGCCAAAAATAAAACATAAGCAATACAGTCCTTCCTCGCTTTATCGCGGATTTTATATAATATTGTATGTATTTTAATGTAATACTGTATGTATTTTATTTCATGATAAATGCCGTGCCGTACAGTACTACTAGTATGTTTAAGCGCTAAAAGTTTGAAAAAAATTAAATAACAAGTCAATGATTGCAGGAAAAGTTAATAAAGTAAGAGTGTGTGAATGATTTAAAATTGTTCCAAATTACGTTTAAATAAATTCAAATTGGTAAATAAATATGTGTTTTCTACTTCGCGGATTTTCACCTATCGCGGGAGGCTCTAGAACGCAATACCCGCGATAGGTGAGGGATTACTGTAATACCACTAAAGAAGAAAGCTGAAATCTTCTATTCTGGAGTAAGGCATATATAACGAAACAGATATTCTATATGTATACTACTGTACGATGATCACCATATATCTAGAGCAGGGGCTCTCAACCTGTGTACCGCGAGAGATTTCCAGGTGTGCCGCCAAACTTTGGAAATATTCGTAACTACTTGTTAAAGCAATTTTTTTGCGTTTTTATTATGTACAAGGTGTGTCACGAAAAAAAAATATTTTCTTAGGGTGCCGCAAGCTTAGAAAGGTTGAGAACCACTGATGTAGAGTCTAGACAAATTGATTGAACAATGCAATATATGGAATTCATAGAGTAGGTAACAAGTAAATTAAAAAAATCAATATTTATTTCAGTCCAACGGATCTTCTTCCACGACGCCTCAGTGCCGTTTTCCTTTTTTTAACTTTTCCGTTGACGCAACGTTCTTTGATAAGATCGTAAGTTCCTTTATTTGCGCAGCAGCCCCGTTTCTTTTTGGGATATATGATTCTACCGAAACAGCAACCTTGTGTATTGACCCTGAATATATAGAGTGCGTAATTGGTTATAACAGAATCCGTAAATTTTTTATTCTAAGTCAACTCTGGATTTACCATATCGGGTTGCCTCCGCAGCATTGCATATGTATAACGTTGAAGAGCTTTGTGGCACAACAGCGCTGATGGTGACTTTTCACGTTTCTGTCAATGGAAATGATAAACTATGTGTACTATTTCAATAGTAACTATTGTATTATATACTGTTGTTAAATAGTTACCTAACTACTCCATTACAGCATCTCTGCTTTGTCGTATGGTGGTAACTGTGTTCTCCGCATTTAGCGAAATCAGGATGCGTCGCTTTCCAAGAAGGGGTAGTTGTTGTTGAAGGTGGTTCCGTAGTTGTGATCATTCGGAATATTGCAGTTGTAGCTGATATTAATAGAAAGTGTTTTTTAATTCACAAAATCCGTACATTATTTTTTGCTGACTCCAGTGTCACCAAAAATATCGTTGGCTTCACCAACTATGACAGTACATAGAAGAAGAAAAAGGATAGTGCTGGAAATATTTCGGTAAGACCTGTTAAACTTACCTGCTGATGAAAAAATGGTTTGATCATCGCATTTTCCTGGTAACAGAACTATGTCATCAACCGCTATGTCACTAGTGTATGAAAATCCTCTGATTCCCCTGAACTCAAACTGATAGCAAGATGTATGGAAACAATTAGTTCGTAAAAATATTGCTTTAGTGAGGCATGAATAAATGTACTTACAACGACAGGTCTGAAGAACATGATGCGACTCGTTGATCGCAGCGTTGTTAAGCTTTCCCGCCAGTGACCAGGTCTTTTGCTGAGCGATCCTATTAGAGAAAATGACGAGGTATGAAATATAATCTGGTTGGCTTACATAGAATTTTCATGTTAATTTACCTGCGAATTTTTCTACAATTGCGTGTTGTCCTCCCTCGCCAATTGCATTCCATCTAACCCAGAGAGATCCTGTTCCAGTGCCGTACATATTATACCTTCAAAAAATTCATCAGTTACTACGTGGTTTGCTTTATAGTTAGAAATTGCTAACGTTTACTACTGTGTTGAAGTTTTACTAACCAAAATCTCAGACAATAGTACGGTTTATCTACCATCATGACAGGTGGTGTTGTGAAAACGGCGGTGTCGCCATACCTCACATTTGACGCTTCCAGATAAAGATAAGTTCCCTCTGAATTAAGTCACCTCGTTAAATACTATACAATATAATATTTTGTATCATGGGAATGACTAGGTAGTTCCACATTTTGTTGAATAAACGAATAATTTATCTCGCCCATCTTTGATAGACCACTATCAGTTCGAACGTTGTTTGTTCGATCTTTTTTTCTTCATTATTCACTGAATAATTGTACGAAACAAGTTATAGTTTATATAGGTCTATGGCTAAAATATAACGTATAGAAATAGCCACGTGTTTAGTAACTGGCAAACGGTGATTATGAAGATTAAAACTATTAGAACACGCTTCTAAACTTAAAACTAACAGCATTTTAGAATAACGTCAAGTCGCATTGCCTCGAGAACCACGTAGATCTGAACGGGGCGTACAAAGCGTAAGTGGAACACTTTATTTGCCACGGGCAATGTTTTATATCACGAGACTATCGAATGAGCTAGAATGAATAGCATCCAGTTCTGAATAATTTGTAATATAAAATCAATTTCGGCGTTGGACTTAATCTTTCCTGTAATAAATACGAAATAATGTCCACTCCCATTTCTTTTTGAAAAGAAAAACAGCGTGAAGTCACTGCTACCTTTAGGAGTAATAAGTTTAATTACAGCTGCAAAAATATTACCGCTTTACCTTTGTTGAATCGAGTATGATCAAAATCCGGTCCGGTTTTATTTGACGGCGTTCTTCCCGACCATAAATTCCACGGAATGTCGCTGGTTTTACTTTGCTTGAACTTAGGACACCTTAAATAACAAATATTCGAATGTAAATATATATTCAAATGTTCGATGCTTAACCAACATGATAACAATATACTATTCGAAGAGTATTGTAGATTCAATGTCGAATTCAAAATATTTTTATATACTGTAGTTAAATATAACGTATAAAAGTCTTAACCATCCGTCTTCGAAATCACAATGAAAAAGTGCTTTGGGAAAAGCTGGTCTCCCGCGATAATTGCCTAGTATGAAGAACAGAGCGAGTGCAAGGTCCCGAGCCAGCACAGAGGCAATTCCATACGAATTTTTGTACGGCACAGAGAGACCTTCTTCCAAGAGGGACGCATATTCCACAGGAGAAGGCTGAAAATATTATAGGTATTAAATAACCTACGGAGATATACAGTGAACGATACACAATTATTTATCAAAGTTTATTACAAATGTATTTTGAAAAAATTACAAATTCTCTACAAACCGTAGTTGTAGGCGACGATGCGAAAATCAGATCCATTCTGTCATTGGTTCAAAATCCCAAGTGTAGGCACTGCCTTTTAAATCTGAAGTTAATATATATTTACTACGTGCACAAAGACAGACGTTATTGGAACATATTAATTATGTCGGTAAAATTAAGTGTTTAAAATTTAAACTTTCTAAAATCTAACTAACTAAATATATCCTACTTCTACAACATCGTGGCTAACCTGTTCTATAAAATGCGACATCTCAGGAATGAACAGGTCCTGACGATGTACAGAAGAAGAAGAAAGCCTGGTGAATAGCCTGACCTTTCTAATAGTTTCGTGAGATTATTAGTCACGTCGCCGGAGGTGAAATCTGTATGTACGCACGTTTCTTTATTTTCGTCAAAATCTACCGGTCTTAAAGAATAATATATAAAACTAATAGGAATATATTACCATGAACAAAACGGTTGGTTTTTACCACAGAGTGTTAACACATAGGAAAAAGGTGAATAACTAATTATTATCAAGATTTTATTTATTGAATTCTTGAGCTCTTCTAGCGGATCTAATTATCAAGATTTCATTCAACGAGTTCTTGAGCTCTTCTAGCGGATCTAATTAGAAAAACCTAAACCTTGTGTAAGAAAAAATAATTTTTGTTCTGTTGTAATGGAAAAATACTGCATTGTCAGATATTTATTAGATAAGTGGAAGATACATCTACGATAAAGCATGGTGACCCTTGGCTAAGGTTGTGTCAATGATATTTTACTGTATAGTACTTGACTATTGAGGGAACATTTTGCACGCTTCATTTGCTTGTGTTTAGTGAAGCCTAGCAGAGAATTTAGCCGTGGAAATCGAGGCAACATTGATTGAATTGCTAACAATATTTATATTTAACGATACGTTTTTTGAATTCACTTGAAATTTAGTGTAACCATCGACTACCGATGTAGTATGGATTATCAAGAAATATGTGAAGATGAAATTGCGTTGGAAGGTCTGGATGGCATCACTCTTCCCACGCTCTGGTTACGACTCTCTAGTCATCGTTCAAAAGAGGATTTAGAAGTGACTGAGTTCATGAAAGACTATTTTTGGCGATTTATACTTCAAAACAATGAATTTTCTTTCTATACACTTCCCCAAGACCGTAACGAACCTCAGATATTTGAGAGGTATACGGAAAACACCGACTACAAGTCCGTCTTCGTAGCCGCATGTCCTGACGAATTGGACGAATACCGAGAGGTTTACAGCACTAAGCCGGTTGCAGACGATGCGTCAAACAGCAAAGGTGCTTGCTTAACATTTTTAACTCGAGGGAACGTAACGGAAGAAATTCGTACACACGACTGGAGTTGGAAAAAATGTTCAGAAAAATACGGTCAGAAGCGACTAGTTGTGGTTGCTTCGCAAAGTCTCAGAGTGAGAGCATTGAACCACAGTAACCTAAATCCTGAACTTATTTTAAACCTCGATGACATCACATACTGTGTTCTTGAACACGTTGCTAGGTCCAGATGGCAGGGAGAATTGCAAGCCATTTTGAACAAGCAAGTTTTTATCGATAAATCGTATCACATTCATTACGTAATGGCCAAACTTTATAAACTCGGCCTGGTCACAAAAAGAGCATACTCGTATCGTCGCGAAGATAAGAAAAATAAAATATATTTTCAAATTCTTCTGCATGCCACACGTTTCCAAGGCGATGGAAAATCACGATTGGATACGATGATGAACATCGCACAAGAAACATTAGAAAAGCTCCCAAATTGCACGATGAATCTTGCAGATCTTCGTCAAAAACTCGCAATGGGGCAAAAAAACTTCAAGTCTTTGTTTCAGCACATGGTGAAGAGTGGTGTCGCTACCATTAAGGTGCAGGATCCGCTCAAAAAAGTTTTAAATATCAGTAATAAAGTCATATCGCTCGTGACGAAAAACAATTTAATTGATGAAGAATGCGATGATGAGGATACCGTAGATCAAGAACCAAACGGAGACGAGCCATCCTGCTCGATGGTTGTCGAACAGCCGTTAGTTCATCAGAGTTTTGCTTATGTTTTAGAAAGGGGTTCAAAAGGTGTCACTCAAAGAGAGCTGCTGAACTTTCTCAAGGGTTATGGCAAGTTAGAGTCACGCAACTTATGTCGCATCTTTGAAAAATGGGGTTTGATTAAAACCATCATGGTCGATCATGGACGACAGCGCTCCCAAAGACATATTCCTTTGGTTTTTGCTCAACTCAATCTTAACAATAGACAGTTTTCGGAAGAAAAAAGAAAAATGAAAGAACTGCTTTCAGAATCAAGTTTGATGCCTGTTGAAGACACCTCCCCAATAGCAATGCCCTCTGATGCATGTAAGAATATTGACGATACTATTTTATCGATTGCTGAAGACGTCTCTGTCGAATCGGGCTTGTTCTCACCACCGCCAACGTCTGAGCCACCTCCCGCTGTGCTTCTCGCCTCCCAGTCACACACAATAATTACAACAGAAAGTTGCGATAGTGAAATTGCTTCGACTCAGGAAAATTCATTTACAGATGACGATTGTAAATTGACCTCGCCGAAAGTCTCAATTCTGAGTAACGAGTTGCAGGTGAATGCTTCGTATAGTGAAAGTAGCGCACAGAAAAAGAATTCGGACGCTGTAGTAACTACACGCAAAATGAAACGACGTAACATTATTCTCGCTGCTTTACAGGATAAAAAGATAGTGGAGAGTTTCATGACTTTGCAAAAGATAATCACACAGTCTGAAGGAAAGGAAGGAATAAAAACTAAAATAGATAGAAAGACAGTCAGAAGACTCGTGCATAAAATGCATGATGATGGATTCCTGAGACACACCATTATTCCTATATATTGCAATGAACATAACAAGAATTTTCATTTTATCATGTCTTTAGACTGTGACCAACAGCACCTCCAGAGCGCTATCGATCAAGCGAAATTTAAATTGCTAGGAGAAGAAGAGAAAATTGCAGCGAGAACCTCTACGCCGAAATCGTTAAAAAATCCCAAACAGCAAAATATTTCTGACTCCTCACCTCTGACGGAAGGCATTGAAGAGGATTTGAAAATTGATGAGCTCTCCAGAGAGAAACAGTTGCCTTACGGATTTCAGCCAAAATTTAATCGACTGCGTATAGTACACCAATTTGTGTGGTATCTGGCATATGGGCATCCTCACAGCGTAGCAAATGTTACCGATTCTGACAATTCTCAGTTATTGAATCATCAAGGTTCGGACAGCATAGACTTAGATAAAGTGCGAATTTACCTGGACGAAATGACTTGGAAAAGATTTCTACCGCCCACCCCCGTATATACTCGAAACGGTTTATCCTGGCTGCAGGTGGGTGATATCGCAGTAATTCTACCCATCTTTGTGCTTTGCCAGTTTCACAGGTTTACATATGAAGTAGAAAACTTAGAGGAATGGCTTGAGCATGAACAAAAGCGGTTCGCTTTAGTGCGTCATTTGCCGGCAAGCACGAGAGCTTTGCTCTTTCACAAAAGAAAATATTTGTATTCGTTCGTTTCTTGTCTCGAACAATTGGCTTTCATGGGCTTGGTGACTCTGAGAAAGGTAATAAGCGATATGAATTGCTTTGCAAAGGAAAGCCTTATGTTCTATGTTCATAAAAACGCAACGATTCACGACACAAGAACTTCTGGCAAAAGCTATTTGCACATCGACGACAAACCCTATGCCAAAATTAATTTCACCTTCAACAGTTACAGTGACGTTGATGCATACTGGCCGAAATTGAAAGACATTTGTCTCAGAACACGCCTGGGATACAAAAATTGTAGATCGTTTTCTGATATGAGCTATAACGGTCACAGAGGGGGGTATTTTTTGAAGCAGTTCGTCGCCAAACATTTGGATCATAAAGACGATCCCAAGGAGGATGGAGAAGTTCCAGGTGACCGGAAAGGTGCAGGCGGCTTGGATTCAAGCATGTATGCCCATCTGTATAGGAACTGGATTATGTACCCTCATTTAACCACAAAGTCTGTTTATGCTACCGTAAGCGATGAAGAGAATACCCAAGACGGTACGGACATGAATCCATCTGCCAAACGTCTCCCTAAATTAACTGAAAAGAACCTGGTTTTGACGCCAGCTAAGAAAAAGACACCCAGGTTGGCAACTGTCGAACATACAAAGCCTCCAGCCGAGATTGAAATGAATGCAAGGAAACGTTACAGGGGATTGAGTAAAGACCTGGGTAAAAAAAAGAGGAGAAGAATGCTGTCTTCAGATCGATCAGAAAACAAAACCCCGCCTCCTGATTTGACAAATCAGAATGAGAGTGGCCCGAAGAAGAGCGGAAATGATTTCAGTATAGTTTCTGTGAGCAATGTGGGGAGAAACGAGAAGGTCAAAGGTGGCAGGGGAGTTAAAAGGAAACAAATAGCAATCCAGCCGGAACCAGTCATAAAAAAGACAAAAATAATCACTACTCCAGAAGAAGCTAATATCACTAAGATAGGCAAGCATAAAATCAAATATGTCGATAAAAGAGATTTGCTTGCTCTCAGCAATCGCAGAGGTAGAGTCAGAGTAACTTTTACCAGCGCGGAAGACGCACTGCTCTTGCTATGTCGCGTGGCATCAACGATTTTACTCAAGAAATATAAAATGAAAGGACGCAACATGAAGAGCAATCTTGTTCCGTGGTCCGTAGTGAGAGATCTGATGCAAGCGAACATAAGCGAATCGAAGGATAAAACTTCTTATGCCGTTGGACGTCGAACGCTTTTTATTATGAAAAATCAGGACACACAGATCTGCCACGATATATGCGTAGTGGATGCCTGCAGTGATAGAACTAGCATAGCTGAAATATTGAACAAACACAGCCCAGATCTTTCTGGTATTGACCTAAAATACATCTCTGAAACCTATCGGGAACTGGTCAACGCGCTCCGAGAAAGATTTCGAGTTCATCCCGGAATGATTTCCGAAAGCATTCCGGATTCAATAGAGTGCCTAAAGGCTAATTACATCATCAACATTATTACGCCAAGTAGAAGAAAAAGACGTGAGATTCCCGACTCAATCTGCTTAGAGGCAATTATGAAATCTACCATTGAAAATCTCATCTATGTATCGTTGTCAATCCAAGATGACGAATTCAGCATCTATCAATCGTACAAGTCTTTCGAAGTTTATCCCGAAAATCTAATCGTAACAGTATTCAATCAAATGAAAGCTTCCGGTATTGTTAGCAATAAACTTGAGGTGCTACGGAAAAAAAACACATCGTTGCCTTTTGCGGTGCCTTCTTATCATCTTTCTCACTTGCATGCCAGCACCTTCAAAAGTTTAATTCCTCCGGAAGTCATCCCTGAGTTTCAGAAATCGATGAAGGAATTGGAGGAGAGTCGTCGGGTTGTCATGGACATTGACGTTTCTCTCGGCCACGTGCTCATCATGGTGTATCTCCAGTTGAAAAACTGCATGAACGTGGAAATCGATGTTCCCGATAACATTGTATTCCCAGACGTTCCAGGAACTTCTCTGTTTGAAAATCAGTTCCTAGCGCAGATGAAGGAAGCTCAGACTGAACTCACCAACCGCCTGACTAAAGAAAATCGACATGACAAAAAAGGGCAGCAATCCATGAGTAAATTGTTCCCAATAAGCATACTTAATGCGGCATCTGTCTTGATAAAGGAGTCGTCCAACTCAAAGCAAAAAGAAAACTGTTCGTTAGAGAATCCTGATCGTTCCCGATCGGAGGTCGAAGATGAAGATGACGTTGATGCGGCTGAAATTTCGGACGGAGATTCTAAGCTAGCGGCCATCATTAAACTTTATCAGCGGCATCCTTCCTACACCAACTGGCTTCTCTTAAATAATACAGGAAAGACAGACCATTCGAAAGGTCTGAACTATTCTCTTAATTCTGAAAACGTTGTGCTGACGCCGTGCCGGGTGACTATGTCACCGAGCCGGGAATTTTGCACAAAGATCAATCCGGAATTTGATTCTGCCGATGATGGCATGAAATTTTTGGAAAGCAAAAAATGGAAAAATGTGGAGGTCATAAAGAGGTTGCATGATTTGACAGCTGTATCAAGCACCGCAGAATCACACATTTTGGAGAACATCCTCAAAACTCTTGAAGAAAAAACATCTTCAGGAATGACCCAAAACGAAATAATTTGTCACCTCGTCGAACGACGTAATCTGTTATTCAGCCTCAACGATATAGGGCAGGATGTGACTTCGTCCGTTTTGAAACAACTTATCGAGAACGAACTCATTTTTTCTGTGGGGTTACAGGAAAGAAGATATGTTCATCGCGATCATGTAAAGATTTGGATGACGAAAGGTTTTCGTTTCTCCGGAGTTAAATCCAAGTTTCAGGCCGAGATTTCTCATGAACTCCACTTGCTGAAAAGCTCTAAAAATTTGGATCACAAGAAACCGCATGCCGCAGATCATGAACCCGCTACGATTAATGATATTAAAGTGGGTGATAAACAAGGTCATGGTAGCTTACAGATGGAAAATGGAAATCAATCTGAACTCGATGATAATGAAACTGTCCTTACCACAATAGCTGATTCGCAGAAGGAAGACAAAAATGTCTCGAGCGTAAATTCCGAACCCATTGTGATAAGCGATAATGAGAATGAAGAAAATCAAGGTAGCTCGCAATCTAAACATGAGGCAATTGTATCAAGTATTGCTATCGAAGAACCCGAGACTCCATCTCCGAAGAAACCTTGTTACGATTTTGATTCCATGCAGAATAAAGAGGGAGCGAAATCCAGTTTTAAGAACTTGTACGAAGAAGTCGATTTTCTCTGTAGACCTTGGCATACGTTAGGTGGTGATATAAACTACAAAAATGCAAAAATGATGCTGTGTAGTGTGTTTTTGAAGATAATGGTATCTCCTGGAATTAGTTATCAAAACCTTTATTCCGTTTATGAACTTGTTTTGCAACCAATCAGTCTGACCGAACTACTTGGCGTCTTGTGCGAAGTGGGCTGCGTCGTTCGCTCCACGTTTAAAAAACCAGAACTACTCAGATTGTTCAGCAGCTCTGCTCATTGTCAAACACAAACTTACTACGAACCTTCTGAAGACGGACTTGTAAAAATCGGTCGAATTTTCTCTGTAATGGATGAAAAAATCAGAATGCAATTGAACCAAGCTAAATGAATTTGCTCATTGGGAAAATTTTTACCAAAATATTCAATGTAAAACAATATACAGTAAAATCAGTCTTTCGGAGGGAGTTTACTGTTTTCAATGTTTTATGATTTTGTTATTCGAAATTATTCAACCTTGGAAATTTGAAGGAGATGCATATATATTTTTTATATTGCTACGACGTTTTGTGAATAAAGGATCTAGATCAGTGGTTCTTAACAGGGGTTCGATGAGTCAGTCTCAAGGGTTCGGCAGAGGTCAAGAATTCTAAGGCTATTTTCAATAATACCATACCAAAAAAGACGGTGATTTTGTGTGCAACTGATGCATGGTATTTTGTGCACTGAAGAATATATACCTCTGTTTTAAAGAAATCATATCTCATTTTTCCAATAACGAAGGGTTCGGTGAATTCACTGATAAAGCTTGCAGGGTTCAGTACCTCCAATTGGGTTAAGAACCACTGATCTAGATTCTAGATCTTGAATAATAAGAGTACGGAAAGTTACTGAGTAACCTCTTGGTAGTTTGGGATTGACTTTATAATTTGGCTGATTGTGATAGGTATTTACAGAACGGAGGTTGAAGAAATTTTTTATTTACATTTAGTTCAAATGCAAACAATGTTATAATTCTGTTTCTGAACAAATTGGTTACTCAGCACTGTATAAAATGTTGTAATATAGTAATCTTATGTCATTTCGTTGTATTCAATTGCTGTGTTTACCGGTACTACCTAGAAAATGTGAATTACTGAATTTTCCCTCAACCAGACAGTTGCAACCTTGCCTTATTTCTTTTGCTGGTCAAATAATAGGATTTTTTTCAACTGATAGGGAAATTTTATTTGATTTTCTTTTCAAGGAAAGTACTGTGCAATATGTCAAACATTTCTCTTGTAAATAACCCGCTTTGTTCTGTTTTTCATTGATTTCTTTCGATAGTTTTTAAAAGTACACTACCTAAGCTTACGAAGCTGCATCCATAATGGCCAGTATTGCTACTTCAATCGGCAGAGGACTACTGCAGAAATCAAACAGTATACGACTTGTCCACCAGTTAAGACATATGTCATGTGGTAATTGAATTCTCTTACAGACTATTTGTGCAAATAGAATGTAAAGTATGCAGTGGTGTTGTGGACAAGGTGATTTCAAATGGTGTGGTCATTTTGATCAGCCATCAGTGTGTATTAGAGATGTGATGGATGATTTTCCTTGGTTCATTACACACAGGGGTGTCGAGAAAACTTAGATTTCACAAAATTGAGGGAATTGTGTTCTTATTCTTCCACTAGTGACCTATGACCATTTTACATGTAACTGTGAACATTACACTGCAATACTGAGTATATATATAGTTATTACATATTATAGTTACAGATTACCTAATTCAATTTTACAGGTACATATGGAAACATTTTAGTTGAGAAGAAAGGTGAGGCCAAAAATGTTGGCTTGATCACGCTAAACAGACCGAAATCACTCAACGCTCTGTGTGATGCCTTGATAGCTGACGTGAGGCACGCGATCAGGCATTTAAATGATGACAAGGAAATCGGTTGCATTGTTCTCACTGGAAATGAAAAAGCATTTGCAGGTTCCTTCATTGCAATGAGTTATTCTTTGTATATATATTTTTTGTATATTTCTTGTTGTTCATAGTTATGTTTTTAATAAGCTGGGGCGGACATCAAGGAAATGCAAAACAAAACCTTTCAGGATTGTGTGAAAGGAAATTTCCTCGCGGATTGGGGAGAAATGGGAACTAAACCAGTTATAGCTGCTGTCAATGGATTTGCAGTAAGATGATACATTTGATTTTTCATAAGTTTGGTATCTAAGTTTTTAGATTTAATTATGGTTTAATACATTTACTATGCTGATGATATTTTAGTTAGGTGGAGGTTGTGAACTTGCTATGATGTGTGATATAATTTATGCGGGAGAAAAAGCTCAGTTTGGACAACCAGAAATACTACTCGGAACGATACCAGGTTGCTTTTTAGTGAAAATTTGTGAATATGGTACGGTTTTCCCTCTGTAAAATGGATTAATACGGGGAGAGGGCGTTGATTTTCGCCGAATGTCCGAGTTAACAAATGGTAAGGTGGTAATGCTATACATGTGTGATATTGAAAATATTTATACACTGAACAACATATGCACAGTAACAAAATGATAGAAAATACTGTAAACATCTTACAGCTATATAAAACATAAATATATATTTTATAAAATCTTCAAACCTAAGACTGTGAAAATAAAAAAGGTAATACCATGAATTGGTAATGGACACTTCCAGAAGCATTGAAGACAGTCACTTTCTCATATTTAGTTTGGTTCATCTAATAACGAGGTCCTTATTAACTAGTATCGTCTGTACATACATTTTCTTTTGCACATCCACAACGACTGATCCATTTAGGTGCTGGAGGAACACAAAGGCTAACACGGGCTGTCGGTAAATCATTAGCGATGGAAATGGTGTTGACCGGAAATAGAATAAATGCCCAGGCTGCTTTGGCTGCAGGTATGAGTTAAGATTTTAATATATAAAGTTAAAACATCTAAAAATATTTTCATTTATTTTTCTTAGGCTTAGTAAGTAAAGTTACAAAACCAGAAGCATTGATTGATGAAGCTATCGCCACAGCTGAAAAAATCGCAAGTAACTCGAAATTCATAGTTTCCCTTGCCAAGGAAGCTGTTGAAACAGGTATGACAAGCAACCTCTTCTTTTTGTTGGTTTGAGCCATTGAAAGTTCTCACAGAGCGTTTTTGCATCCTAGCTTTTGAAACTACTTTGGCCGAAGGAAATCATTTTGAAAAGAAGATATTCTATTCAACTTTTGCAACCGTAAGATTTAACCCATCAAATCTCCCTCTTATTTGTTTGAAATAGTTTCAAGATTTGATATTTTTATCTTTATAGAACGATAGAAAGGAGGGTATGAGTGCTTTTGTTGAGAAGAGGAAGGCAAACTTCACCGATTCTTAATAATACAAAAACAACGCACTGAAACCAATACTAATCAATTCTTTTAATCATGCTTAAAAATTTTTGACAATAAAAACTCAGAAATGCAAGCAGCCTAAATAAACTGGTTAAGAACATAAACCATCATCATAATCAGTAGCCACTCGCTTCTTAAGGAGGCAGAAGCGCCTCCGGGATCTGTTTCATTGCCACCAGTATCCAAAATGATTTCCCCGTCATCCTCTGAGAAATAAATGATTGTTAGGCTATGTTTAGACTTTAAACCAGGACTATTATCGCTCTCACTATAAACTGTGACGTGTTACTCACCAGCAAATAGGAAAAATTGATCCATGTTCGCAGTTTGATCTTCTGGGGGAGCCTCTGTTGCTGGCTCGTCTTCTAATACTATAGCAAAAAAACGGAAAAATCTTGCTATTATATATATTAGGGTGGACCAAATTCAGGCACTTAGTTAGGATGTAGCGGCAATGAACCAGTCACAGGTAAAATATGAGGTGCTTGTACACATTTTGGTCACCACAAATTGTAGTATCATACCTGCATTATCACCATACACAGAAATACGTAAAGCATTCCTTTGACTAGGATGGAGCTCGTCAAATATGCGAGGAGTCATCAGTACTGCGATGTTGTTCACTCCAGAAGCCATAATTTGTGAGTCGTTCAAGCCGTTCTAAAATTAGTAGTTCCACGTAGTTAAAAAATGACTATTTTTCATGAGTTTGGGCAAAAATTAACCCTCAGTCTTGACGGTGCCATGACTGACAAAGCCTCCGGACTCAAAAATGGCATTGATTCGATTGGCAGTCTTGATAAGTCGCTGGTTGACAGTCCAGCTAAATAAACAAGGTAACAACATTGAGAAATTGATTTTCTCAAATTCAGGGACACCACCAACTTTCCAACACTTTGGTCCTGCAGCATTGTGTTAATATAAGTTTTGCTGCATTGATTGACCATATCATCAGAACTAATTTAACATCTCCATGTTTTAAAGTTACACAAGCTTTTAGATAATTTCAGTTAAACGAAGTGAAAATAAATTTTGAATGAAGTGATACAAACCTGCTAGTGTTCCCATTTCATCTAGTTCTCCATTGGAAGGCACAACACTTCCTTTTGTTATCAGAAACAGTTGTTTGAGGATGTCATATTGATTCTGGTCAAAGCATGTCAGCTCTCCCAGATGGTTAGCCGCAAGCCTTATAAAAAATATGATTATTTACCTAACATATGAAATATATTGGTATAGTGAATTTAGTGAAGATTCCTTCGGTGTTTAATCCATAGTTTTTATTCATGTTACAATTGCGTTTAACTTACTGAATTGTTTCTACAGGCAATTGTACGATATGAGATGGAGTAAGACCGCATGCCAAGTTTCCAAACGCAACCAGGTCACTGCTTGATAACAGTCGAAGATCGTTATCGGTTTGAGTCAAATGAGAATCAATTATGGTGCCCCTCTGTTGTGTGATGAATTTGGTATTTATTTTTCATTTTTAAAAAATAATTTTGATGACTTTATAGACATTATAGATAATGAGATTAAACTAGCAAACCAGTTCAGTGGTTAGATCAACATCTGACAAAGCGATTATTGTGTCTGTTTCTTCAACATTGAGCTGGCCAATGTCTTGCAGTGACATAGCGCCAATTAAATGTTTTGCGTTAGCAACTGTGGCCGTGTTCCAACTTGAGGGTTCACCGTACACCTATGGAATAATTATTTATTGGAATTCACAGAATAATATTACAGCATATAGAATAAATAATGGAAGAGATTTTACCTCTTCGAGACGTTCCAATATCGCCATAGATTGAGATCTTGACCATTTCGTTATGCTGCCCAGAGTTTCCAATGCACTACCTAGATCTTCATCTGATATAGCTCTCAGTTCTTCCAATGACCAAGCAACATTACCAGGGCCCAGTATGATAATTTCATCAAATGTTGGAGCAGTAACTAAACTTTTCAATACACCACAGTTATAAATTGTAACTTGTTATGGTGGATATGCCCAGTAAAGTATCAATAATAACCAGATCTCTTTCTTCGAGATGTATCCTCTGTGTTTTGTATTTTTATTACATCTATTGCCTTGGTGTAAAAGGTATTGTATTTTATGAAATCATACAGCGGTTCATCTTCAGGAACTTCTGGTGGTAGAATGGTGTCTAGCGTGTCATAGAAGATATCCTGTGATGCAAAAACAGAGTCTTACTTCTCGTGATGAAATACCAAATATTAGTTTGGAATAAAATAATGAAATGATTTCAACTGCAAATATACTAACGGTATTAAGGTTCTCAATCAGAGAGTCGCTCAAGAAGTTGATAAGAGGACCAAGTTTGTTTACTGTGTCTTCTTCCCACTCAGCAGAATTGCTCCCAAAGTGAGTTATCACTAATGTATTTAACATATTTACGTGATCTTGATTGAGCCTGGCAAGGAAAACAAAACAATGCATATATTTTTATGTTCACTCTTTTAATCCATGAATCTATTTTAGTTTTCACTAACTTTTGCAAACAATCCTGAATGTATGGAATAGCAATGCTGAAACCATCTTCTGATAAAGTTCCCCATCTTTGCGCGTCAAGGTCACAGATGAGTTGTCCCAGTTGCAGTACCTCGCCCTCATCAAGATTGTCATCCACCAACAAGTGAGTAGCAGGGTTTTCCTTTGTAAGTTTTTAATGTTTTATTTAGTTTGTTTTAGAACTATTTTCATATCTTGATACATCAGACTCACAATGCAATCAATAGATATATTGGCTAGTTGTCCGCGTTTCATATCACCAGGGCCGGGTGGTAGAGATTCAAGTTTCGCACTTCCGATGTTCTCCATCACACCAGAACAGGCAGCTGATGGAAGATCCCGCAGCTCCTCTGTGCTGTTTATTTGCAAGTTGAAATGAACAAAATCAACATTTTGTTCGCAGGGAATATAGGGGAAATTCACTCTGCCTCAACTATCCAAAGAACCATTTCTCGTTTTTATAATCATACATTTTCCATTATTGCAATGTATTTTTAAAACACAGAATCTATACATTAATTTAACCGAGACTTGCTTACGGGAGCATCATAGCAACATCTTTAGGAATCGTTGTCAGTAACGATTCTAGTTCTGTGTCTGTCTCATTTCTCATGTAGTCTTCACCTTTCAATACTTGAAGGGAGTAATGCAGCTTTCTGGAGATGCAATCATTCTAAATGGAAACAGAAACCCTGTGGTATATTTGCAATTGATGGTTATGTCTCCGAGCACCAGTACCCTACCATATCAACAGACAGCATCCCTTCTGTTTCTTCTTCAATTGCTATAGATGCATCGTATGTCTCATCTACTTGTACTTTCATTATGTCTTTGCAAGTAAAACCTACCACCAGATGTCCCATTGATCTAAAAATTGGAAAAAATTGAATACAGTGTATGCAGTGGGGTATTGAATATATTGAAATACCTGATGTCTTCAACGGTCAAAACATCGTTCGTCAAGCCATTGTTTTCTCTGAACTTTCTTACCAAGTTGGCCGCCTATATTGGGTTTGCACCTCATAACATTGTTGACTACGATAAACTACTAATTACATATATTCAAATTGGTTCTCCAACTTACCTGCCCACGTCTCCATGGTTTGTCTTTCATCTTCTCCACATCGATGGTTCCTAAATTTTCCAGTTGACTGAGTGGAATCTCAGTGATTAGATCACCGAGATCTGCATTAAGCGTTTCTTCAAGCCCACCTTCACTGAGCTACAGACAAGGTAATAAAACTTCACAATACAGCACTGCAGGATATCTAGGCTATGAATATCAAATATTGCATACTTTTTCAACTATGGCTCGTTTTTGAGCCGTGCTCAGTAAGCTTGCATGCTTCTTAAGATCCTTCAGACTTTTTTTCAGATTCTCGGGTGATAATTTCTTGAATGTATTCGGCTGCACACCGGTCACTAGCTCCCCTAAACTTGACAAACTGGCAGCGTCATTGACTTCAAATCCAGCTGACTGTATTTTTTTTAGGAGCTTCTTTTTCTGTGACATAAAAATAGCATATTACGGAATGTATTTAACTGGGAAATTCTCATATCGCTAGTTTTCCTTTTTATTTATGAAATCATTTGTCTGGTCCATCATCCAATCATTAATTAGCAATCCGACCCGCGCATGTGGAAAGATTTCCGACTACTGTTCTAATACATGTACCATACCTGCAACTTTGTTAATCTAGTATTGTTTTTAATCAGATCCATATTGTCCAAAATGGCTTCTTTAGGAATTTTATCGATGTCCTTTGGCTTGAGAGCACCGAGTGCTCCAGCAACTTCTCTGACATCATCAGCATCCAACATAGTGAGATCCTTGTCTCCGATGAACGTATCCATTGCATCTTTCATCATCTGCGGTAATTTTAATGTTCAACCGAGTCTTATGGATATATATTTGAAGCTGTATCAAGCTGTACGAGAACTCACCTCATATTCTTGCAAATGGACTCTCTTAACTTCCGCTTTCTTAGGAGTATGTTTCCTTACTGCACTGGATGCTTTTTCTTTTTTCTTGTTGATTTCCTCTTCTATCAGTTGACATCTTTGAAGACGACTGGCCATCATGTTACTGCACTATGTTCATAGTTATTAGTTTGTACAACGAATATATAATTAAAATGAAAGATTACAGTGTCAATGGGAATTCAAGAATTTGTCCGAACTGTAGAAGGTGATGGTTGCTGTACATATTTTGTGATTTCACTTGGTTTATAACATGTTTACTTCATTTAATTTTTTCTATTTCCAGGCTGTTTGCTCTCACTTTTTTAGCAATACCAATGAATATGTATATATACTAACATCTTTCAAGAGATTTAAAATCTGTATTTGTAAGAATACCTCATCGCGCAACTCTTCCAGTTCAGTATCGTGGTCTTTGCATTGTCGCATGGTATATATCAGCAGGGCTTTTTTCGCTTCTACACTCACGAACTTCTTAATTTTTTTCACATTTATAACACACCTAGCCGGCCCAAGTCTGTTGAAAGTTTTAAAAAAATTATTTGGTTCTTGTAACGCATTCAAACTCTTGATGTGACTAACAGTTCTAAGAAATTTATATCGTTGAACTCTGCCCTGTTTAGTCTTGTGATCGCTTTCATGATAAACTTAGCGAATGAATTGTATTCTTTATGAGAATGGTCCAGTGTCTTGAATGCCCCTGAAGTTGCAAAACCTCTGTACTGTATGTGAAGAAACCAGATATGAATTTAACAGCTGCGTATTATTATATACGACATCATATGGTGAAATTGTAGCTCACGTCATCCAATGCAAACGATTTTCTTATTTTTGAAACAGGATAGTCCAAGATATAATTTTTTAGTACTATGGCTTTTTCTTTAGTAAACTGTTCTGTTTTCCAAATTGAATTGACCCATTTGATAAATTGATTTCTATGAGCCTTGGTGAAATCATTGTAAGAAGGATTCAAGCAATTCACCCTGAACAACAGTGAAAATTGACTGATGAAGTACTAAAAGATTTTTTGGATATAAAAAATTCTTGATCATAATATTTTTACAGAAACCTACATCGATTCAATGTAGCTCATCTCCTGTGGTATATCAGCTATCTTGCTTGGTGGTATTCCAGCAGCAAATGGACACATGTACTTTAGGAAGTTTTCCATGGCAAGTTGGATTGAATCGAAACGAATCCTCAAAAACCATTTACTGACGACACGTTGAATCGCAATAGGTGGGCGCCACATGGTTATGGAGTTCTCCTGCACATATATATTTATATATGTTAAGTAGGTACCTAGCTATCTATTCATTAGATACAGCCTAATCTCAGTCTAACCATTTTTGTATTCAAGATTCCTAGTGCCTGTTCGAACTGGTCTAAGTCAAGTTTTTTCAGAACTTTCAGAAGACTGTTGGGATCCTTTGCAACATCATCAGAATCAAGAAGCAAAGCGACTTTTTCCGGTGACATTTTTGTTATCTCAGATTTCTAAATGTTATCTTTTATTAATGTAAGCCATCACCAATACTACTACTATTACTAAAATTTACCTTCATCCCCTGAAGAATCTTTGGCGGAACTTTGACAATGTCTTTGTCAGATATATCGTTAAGTGTCTTTTCACCTTTCATTACATTAAGGATGTCTGAGTTATCCATGGCAGCATTATTCAAGCTGTGAAAGATCAAATATTCAAATACATTATTCAATCAAAAGATACATCAAACTTATACTTATATCAAAAGATGAATTCTTAGTTACTATTCAACTACTCGTCGGTCATTAAGGAGTTTTTTATTGAAAGAATGAGAAAGTTCCTTTTCCGTAAGTCCATTCGCTAACGGGGGAGCTGTCGGACGTTTGGCTTGCGTGATGTCGAATCCGTATAAAGATTCTAATTTTCTCCTAGGTGGTTCCGATTTCATTGGTTTGTTGTTAGATGGCATCCTAAATTAGAAAGATTTGCAATAATTCTGATATGTCAGTAATAAATCAAAAAGGTTTTTGAAAATTACATACAAAGCATTCATTAGATTATCCATCATTTCATTCATCACTAGATCCATTTCTTGAGACGCTGTCGCACCGAAACTCTTGAAATAATTAATGGAAGACGCGTACAATCCCGCGTTGAGGCCGAATGCAGCAGAAAACAATGCGTTCCTTGTTCTGTTCAAAAGTTTGTTGACTACATCTGCTCGTTCTAACATAGTCCCGGCATTCACTTGGCCGAGCATAGCAAATTGTTCCTCGCTAAATCCATTCTATCAAGTACATCAGATTATATAACGAATAGTTCAGGAAAATTTGAAAGAGACATTGCTAGATATATATAAGCAAGCAAGGTAAACTAACCAGTATACGAGCTGTTGGAATTACTCTCAGGGAATTCGAATCCATGATGTTCACATTCCAGCCGAGATCACTTAGTTCTTCCGTGCTCAGGCCACCTTTGTAAATATCGGAGAACCACGGTAAGTGAATTAAATCTCTATATATAAAAGTGAATGTTTGTATGTTCGTCGGTTGTAAGCTATACAAGACCAAGATCTATTTAAATAAAATTTGGTGCGATGACTTAGTATATCCCGGCGCTGGCCGTGGCCTATTTTATTATCAAATGGATGTCCCTAATCTAACGTTTACTAGCGTTGTAAAAATTACCTGAACATGATTCCCATACTGAGTCGTTCAATGGCTTATATGGTTTATATGAGATGAAGTCACAATCTAGGATTACCTATGCCCATATTACCCAAAGAAATAATATTTGTTACCAGCAATGATTCCCATCTCCTTGAGCATAGTGGCTGTAACCGCCGAAATTTCAAACGATGCTAAGGTTTTCGATTTGTATTTGTCTAGATGAGCTTGATCCAAACAATTCAGTCTTCCAATGGTTTTCAAGGCGATTCTGATTCGAAAAGAAATATAAATTACACACAGTGTTTTGTAACTGAATTTTAATAACATACTTGAAAGATGTTTCAGAGAGGGAGTCGATTGCTGAGGTACGTAGAGAGCAGAGGATGTTACCGAGTGCGGATATTTCGACTCCTGATAGTTCTTCTAAACCATTGTTGTTCGAGGTGAAGTAATTGTTCAATATGGCATCAGCCTACAGATGAGTACAGTACAGACGAGCAAAATAAGTGGAAGCATTCTGCACTGTGCCCACTCAGTAAGATGGAGAATGTGGGTACAGGGCTGGGATAATCCTCCAAGCACAGTCTAACAATGGTTTTCCCTCATTCCTTCCCTTGCTTAACTAACTAGGTAGTTGTTTTTTTGTTCCCCTTCTTCAATTAATGTCACAAGCATTTGCTTATATTGCTGAATGATTAATCCAGCGATGTGGTTAAATTTTCGCTGAAGAAGAAGTAACTAAAATCAACGTAACCTGTTCACTAGACATAGCCTTTGCTTCACCCAACAATGAGAGCGTTTCCAACTTGGTTATGTTAAACCTGTTCGATATATCTTCCGTACTGTATATCGGCGCGAGTTTGTGAATCGTCATTACAAAATTTTCATCTATCTTCTCGGATTGAAAGATCTGCCAAGGTAATGTCTCGTATTTTAAATTGTTAGAAATGTAGCAGCAGTAAGTTGGTAAAGACCACTTCAAGCATACAAACCTCATTAAGTTTCTCCTTTAAAATTGTTTTGACTTCGTTACTCAAGTCATCAATGACGCTACCAAACATATCTACTGCTGACAGAATGTCCGTTGAATTCATCCTTCCCAAAGTGTCAACATTAAGATAAGGCAAGGCTTCAGGTCCGAGCCTCCTCAGATCATTGAAAGTTGGTGCTGTTTAGAATAGAGTTATAAATAAGTTCAGTGTTCAGAGAAGCTACATATGTGAGGTAAACATTACTCGATTTGATCATTTTATTCACAGCGACTTCAAAAATGTCCTGTTTGGAAGGTTTTTTTTTGTCAAATAACAGAGTCCCTTCTTTAAGGTCATGACTGAACTGAAATGTAATATAAAATTACTGGATTGAATATAGAATATTTAATCAAAATTATAATATGCTGATCAAGGATTGCATTGTTATCAATAGTACCTGGTAGATATTATACAAGTCGATCTGGTCACTCGTTTTATCTCCTGTAAGTGATGGCTTACGCTTGTGAGGAATCATAAAGCCGTAGGCAGATTTGAACACATCCTGGAAAACATCAGAGCATAAATTGGACTTATTTCATTCCTTAGATTGACTTGGTTGCAAAGGTTTTTTAATGGCTCATTTGATAAAACAACAATTTGTGTTTCAGGGTTTTAAAATTATACTTTCTTAGCTCACATCGGAGATTTGTTGTAATTTCTGCTTGCTAAACGTTGCTGCTATCGGCCCAAGAGCTTCAATCTTTTCTATACCCCAGTCTCCCGGAGATCCAAGTTCATCAATTATCTTGTCGTGCAGTGGCTGCATATCACCAATTCTTTAAAGGTAAATGGGATTTTTCAATGCCAAGAAAATTTTATCTAGGTATTGTATTGGAAGAGTCTTTAGTTTTTATCGATGCACGTTTAGGAAAAGTTAGCAAAATTGGTAGTTCCTTCATCTTGGCAAGGTTTGGTATTTCTGCTAGTTAATTGATTGCTAAATAAAAACATTGAAACATGTGATACTTTTCGATACACTTTTTCATGTGAGGCAGAATGCCCATCAGAGAACTTCCATCGAATCTACGGGCGAAATTCCGATCACACATTTCATCTCCCATGGAATCCATATTCGGCGGTTCATTAGTCCCATCTAAACAGTATCATAATCCTGGATACCACTATCAATCACTAATCATAAGTTACCCCCTAAGATAATCAAATTGGTTTTGCTACGGGAGGTCCTGGTCTATTGGAGATTGGGAAATGTATTACCATTAAACATTAAATATAAAATCACCTTTACTTGAACTGCTGTAGTCCATTTTAGACCTTCCCGAAACAAATTGCTCTTGATCGCCAGAGACAGAGAAATTTTCATGATCGTGATAGAATTGATCCATGTCAATTTCCATCTGAAATGATTTGTCATAATTCGCAACAAAATAAAGCAAATGAAATAAAATGCCACTCACCGGAAAACTGCATTCATGTGAAAGCTGTGACATTATTTCCAAAGTCAATGCACCAAGTACATGAGGCAATAGCCTTTTAGCATTCTTTTTATAACCTTTTTTAAACCTGCACTCTTGCATTGAAGGATAAGCTTGATAAATCTCCATCCTAATGGCAAATGGAATAATACTTATAATGAAGGTAATGAATGAAAAACAAAACCCGAACTTACGGCAAGAAAGCTGCTATCGATTCATGAACTTTATTAAATGTTTCAACCATTCTGGATTTGTCATTATCATATTTTTGTCGGAGAGATACGTAGAGCTTGGTAGCTACACATTCTGCCTATATTAAATGTAGAAATGTAACAGCGGAAAATACTTAATCAGATATGTTGCCTAACAACAATTCATCCAATTACCAGTTCACTTGATATGGAATCTCCAATTTGTATACCAATTTCCAAACTTATATCAGTCATCGATGAAAGGTTCATTTCTCTGACATCATAGCAGGATAGGCCATTTGAAACCTTTCCAATCCGCCTTCGGTAGATTCAAAATCCAAGATTATCGTAATACTCATCTAATTCTGAAAAGAGAACAAACGCAACACAAGTCTCACCTGATATCTGATGCTGTGATATGTTCATTCAGTAAATTCAGTGTTTTATATCTGTTCAGTATTGCAGTTGCCTAAATACAAAGAGAACTGTGATATTGGTTGATATGTGACCATCATAAATAAATAATAACTACAAAAAATAGACAAACTTGGTCTTTTCTCCAATCAACTTTAGCTGCCGCTTTCACCATTGTATGATTCACCGAATCGAATGCAGTCACCACTGTGGCAGTTGACATTTCTCGCAGAATTATATCTGTCGAGTAATCAGACATTACGAGGTCCTTCAAATCACCAACATTCTGTAGTTAAAATGAGTATTAGGCATGGGTATGTTACAGTAGTATTATGAAATGACTTAACTAAAATCAATAGTTCCAGTAATCACCCTATGACAGAAAGTTTTCATTGCTACGATTTTTATGGTACATCTATACCAAAGTTAATAGTTTATATAATTGTTTATAGTGCATTTCGAGTGTACATAATTCACCTGTGCTGCAGCCGCGATTCTGTTGATTCTCCTCATTCGCATCACCGTATATGGGGCGTCAATGAAGTAATTAACGATGTCTGCTTTATCCATTGATATGATGTTGTCTACGGAGATCGCTGTAGACAGGTCGCCAAACTCGAGTAACATTTTCATGGTGACCTTTGTAAATGAAAAGCAACAAATCATTTTACATGTTATCTTAGGCAAGCTCAATAACAAGATATCAGCTTACAGGTTGATTGTTGGTTACAATGTCTTGTAGCAAATGTCGTTTCTAAAAAATAACTAAGAATAAGCAATCCTGTTTACTCACTTTGTATATATGAATATTTTATCTCAGCTTACTTGTTCTGGTCTTAATAGATGAGGTCTCGTAAAGTTCATCCAGTAATTCTCTGGTAATTGATCAATATCCATAAAACTCATACTTCTCAATAAACCTGGATCAATGTTGTCATCTTTGATCTGTTGATTCTAAAAATAGGCAATCGTAATTAGCAAAGTAGCAGATACATATCTCACGCTGAACAGGAGTTATATATTAGTATATAATCTATCAATTTTATAATCTATTCGTTAGCAATCATGTCTCTGAATTGATGTTTTATAGTTTATGCTGCTACGACTAGCCATATGCCAATTCGGAAAAGAATCTATCTGCCTGTCCACTTACTGGAGTTCCACTCATGTCAAGGAATACATCCATTGTTTCAGGTCTGCGACGTTCTTTGTCATCAAATGCATGCATGGAATGACATTTTTTCGTCCTACCACATCCTAAAATTCTTTGCTAAAATGCATTAGTTAGAGTTAGGCAGTGCAAACAAGTGAACTTTCCTAGTCCAGATATTACAGATACCTTTTCTGTGGTTTTGTATATCTCTTCTCCCTTTGCTTGCCGGCAAGCGCTTCGAATAGTAGCATGCACATCCATTGACGCATCAAACATATTCATTTTCATTGGTTCGATTAGGCCACATGCTAAAGGACCCATGCTAAAAATGAGCATAGTGTTAGTGAATCAGTATATATGTTCATCAGATTATCATCAAAAATTAATTTTGTTCTGAAGTAAGGAGGTGAATAATGGCAAATACGATCGTAACAACTCTTTAAGGATGCAAAAATCAAACAAAAAATGCCAACAAATAATAGAATTCCTTTAGGACTGCCAGCAATACTGACAATAATAACCAAGTGATTATGTTAAATGTTTATCTTCAATGAACAAATAATTTATTGAATAAATAATGAATTCTGATTATATTATGCATTTGATCCTCATTAAAGTAAATTTCATTGTATTACAAGCTTTCGATACCTGCATGATTGTGAATTACCTTCGAATAAATGCTTTGTCGTTGATCTTAGCAGAAGCATATGAATCGGTCATAATGAAAGCCAACTTTTTCCCAAGAGGTCTGAACTCAGGAAGCGAAGGCAAAAATTCCACAAATTGACTTTCCAGGAGATTTGTAATCTAATAAGAGGTATGTGATGGCAATTTATTAAATAATAATTCAAACTTAGATTTGTGGTGGCATACGTACATCTTCTGCATTCAAGTTTGTCATTTTATCTGGAGAAACATAATTTATCATCATTAGTAATGTGTTTGCCGTATCAAAATCCAATTCCTCTGGTAGAACATCGTCGTACCATTTCCCAATTTCTTTCTTTAATTCCATTGGCATTTCAAAAAATGAATTCTCAATGCAATGTGAACTATAGAGTGAATGATTTAGTCATTTACCTGCATAGTATTAGACCTAAGATTATTTACATCACTATTTTGCAGATTTAATATGAAAAATAACATATGATATTTTCATGGCACATTTAACTCAATGGGGAAATATCAAAAAGTCTGTATGGAAATCAAATTCACTAAAAATTTTACTTTTCGGGTAGATTCAGAGAATTTCGTACGAATCGTAATACTGCTTATTAGTTTTATGCAATTATTGTAACTAGTATTGACGTACAGCGAAGGCACCAGTTCAGGAGTCAAAGTAAAGCCTTCAATAATATCCCGGGGAAATCCAATTACGAAGGGGCAAAAGAGTTGCATCAAATATTGTCTCTCAATAGAACTTGCATCACTGCCAAAGCGATTAAACAATTCGTGCAAAACAAGTCTTGCAGCCTTTCGATTCGGTTGAAAATTTCCTGCCATCTTGAAATAAAATTAAAACCATCACTGATTTGTTAGCCTGCTTTCTGAATTTAGATGTAGAACCTCCTTACATAGAGAAGCTTAGCTTCCATGGAGGCACTCTTCAGCATGTAATCTGATAATCCAGTCAAAAAAGATTTGAAGATTCCTTCATTTTCTTCAGCCTTATCCATTCCAAATAACGCCACAATCGTGTCGTTGTTGAGGCTACCTGTATCCTGAAAAGTGAGAGAAATTATTTCACACCACATAAGGCTTAATTCGTTCCAATATGAATTTCTTTTGTTAAATGAAGTTTTGTATTTTTCCTTTTATTCAGTTGAATGAATGTACATCAACACATTACCAGAAGATACGGAAGAACTTGAACTGGCAAATCGAACAACAACTCTGTTGTTATCTGTCCTACATCCATACTCTTGAGAAACTCAATTGCTGGACTAGAGGTTCCTTCTGCTCTAATCTTGTAATTGATGCTAGGAAATAAGAAGATTAATGAAGTGAATTTTTCATCTCTAATCTGAATCTTACAGATTTAAGAAAAGAAATCTGAAATATTATTTAGCTACATGGTCACACTTTTTTATACAGAACAGAAAAAAAATCAGGGGAGTCGCTTAGCTAAGGGGAGCCAGGGGTACCCAAGGAGCCTAGCAGGCTGAAGTCAAGATATGGAGTGCGACTTATACTCGAATAAATAAAGTAATGGGAAAGAAATACACTCACAAATCAACCATATCTTTGTTTTCAAGAAGATTCGGATCTGTGAAAATACAAAAATAATTATTTTCTATTTTTAGATAATCTGATTAAAGTGAATGATTGCTTCATACAAAAGCTCTGAGAAAAACTCTGTTCAGACACTCTGTAAGACAGTGCAATCTGTGATGCAGGAGGAGCCGAATTCCAATTCTGGTTCCAGTCCGTTCCCATAAGTTTTCCAGGCAGTCCACGCTTCGACCAGTTGATGCCGTCTAAGAAGTAAGAGACACTCGTGTACATCTTGTTTAAGCAGTTTTATTGAATAATTGCATAATATACAAAGTGTGCCTTACCAGATGTATGCATAACCTCATCCCAGTCGAGGCATTTTACAACTGCTTGTTGCATCATCGACGATTGCATCATATTACTTATGCCTGTTAGAACGAGGTTTAGAACATTACATACTCTAACCAATGAAATTTCAGTTGAACCTAGTTGGCAGAGGTATCTTCAATTCATTTGTAACAAATCTGGGAGTGAATGATACTCCTTAAAGTGAACAGTAATTATATAGCTAATTAAAGGGAAAAAATAGTATAATACTTGGCCTTAATCGCTCAATGCATATCTCCGCTTTTTTCCTAATGTTTTCACCATTCCGATTTTGCTGATGACTAAGTCTCCCTATTCAAGAAAAAAGGAAAATCATACATAAATGGAAGATAGAATTAATATTCAATGCTTCGAAGTACCAAACAATAATTGTATTCTGCTAGGATATTGCTTTCATTTTCACAACATATCTCTTATATTTCAGAACTTCCACAAATCAGAATCAAGAAACTTTCTCAGCCACAAATCATATGAAGTCAGAAAAACATATGGATATTCAATAATAAGGTAAATAATTTTCAAGTTTATATTTGATATTTTGAACTGACTCACCCTGTAGTGGTTTTAGTACCAAATTGACTTTCTGGGTTACTCTTTCAAAACCTTCAGCAATTTCCTGGCTTAAACCCCTGGTTCCAATGAAACTTTCTGCAATGAATTATACAGAGTTAGTGAAAACTCTCTATTTAAAAAAAATCTATGTATCTATATATATCAACCCATTGTTTCTGCTGTTATATCATATTGATGTTTGATACGACTCGTGAAAACCCCAACCATTTCACTAATACTAATAGCCATCTCGCTAAGGCGACTCTTTGAGTATTTCGAAAGGCTTCTTCCTGTCGATAGAATAGAATTACAGAAAAGATAAAAATTGAAATCAGAAAGAAAGCATGTTACAGTCAGTAGAATTAACAAGTTAAAAACCATCTTTGAAAAATAAGTTTTTTACCTCTATATTTCTCCTTACGGAGTTCAAGAAAACGTGCCACCTGCACCATGATTTTTTTGAGATTTTCTTGGTGGTCGACTGCAAATAGAACATGCCCATTTAAAGTATAACTATTAAACACTGAATTATACTGTAGAGCGCAACGCAAAAATTACTTGAACGTCCGGCATCCTGTTTATAATTTTCTCCTGGAACATGTGCCAGTGCGTCTCCTATTAATGCGGTAATTGTTGCTATCACTGCTTGCGCCCCATTGGCGGATTGCTGACTTTTAGGATCAATACCGGGGATGCGACTTAAAGAGCGACCTTGAAGTAAATAATAGATGAGACAATAAACGAAATGAAATGGTGCCACATATCTTAAGTTCAAGTAGTTACCTTGACCTGCATACGAATTTCCGCTTGGCAAACTGCTTCGCATGAACGATGAAAACAAGTTCATATCTTTGATGAGATTATCAATGCCAGTCGAATCTTTAAGAAATAAATGCATAAAATCTTACAAACAGGACAAAATTGCAAGTAAACACTCTAGAAATATCGATTACCTTTCACAAGAGATTCAATCTCAGCAATGTTATTGTTCTTTTCCCTAAATGTGTTGGTGGTTTGAACCTCTGCAGAAATAAGGTATGCGAAATTAACAGACACTATACTTATTGAGATAGGACAGTTCCAAAAGACCTGACTTTGCCCTATTACTTATTAACGTTTAATTATCTGATACTTACCTTTCTTGGCGTTGTCCCACATACTTTCAACGTCACCAAGTTCAGAAAGCGCTTCTTTTACTTTATCCATATCTGATAAAGTGAAAAAAAACTTTTATGCTAAAGCAACTCTGACGCCAGGCAGCGATCTGACTTCGTATGTACCCGATGTATAGGGCGCAAAAGCGCCCGTAACTCCACCCATGATGCCCGCGAGAGCGCCGACTTCCGCAAAGGCATCTTTCATGTCAACGCCTGCGTGAAACAAACGCGTAATATTTGATTATAATGCAGTGTTCGTTAACTGTTTTGAGATTATGTCATGTTTACTTGGACTAGATGCCTCTTGACCCAAGGCTGAGCCCATCATAGCACCCATGATTCCACCCATACTTCCGGCGAGCGATTCTGAAAAACATCATTCATGAAATTTGTATCTACAGTTCTCACGGACAGCTTACTTTCTTATGGCTTAAAGCTATTTCGTTACCGACGTCAATATTCGTGTCCATAAGACATGAAGCTAGTCCAAGCGTTGGCATCGAGTGTAAAACATCCTCTTCCATGTTCTGTAGACCAGGCGTGTCTTAAATGCACACCGCTTATTTTAAATACTCAAACAAAAGTGTATTTCGAGGAAGAAATTGAATTTACCCTGCGGTCTCATACTACCAGCAATCTCGTTCATGGTAGATAAAAATTCATCAGCATTCGCTGAAAAGTCTGAGTAAAGATGATTGGTGAACTCAGTATTCAAGTTGAAGTAATGTCACTGCTGATTTAGTAGCCTACGCATACAATACCTGGATCTGAGGGCTTTTTGGGAATAAGTCCTCCTACTCCGCTTATAATTGCAGCCATGTTATTGCTAGCCGATAGAGCAGCTGTAAAAATATGTACAAATAAACTGTGTTAGCTAACAGTATGCCTGAAAATCATATAAGTTATGATTGACTTGAGTTACCATCGAACTGGGCTTCTGCTCCGTGATGTGCTTAGGGTTGAAAAAACGAAAATACAATTTAGTCAATACTGTTAGCGAACGAGTCTAGAAAAATGAATCTTGTAATATCATATTTGATTACCTAACGAAAGCAGTGAGCACAGGAAAATTCCCGTTATCGCCTGCATTTTTCCGCTTCGACTTGTCATCACTAGTTATTGCATAGCTGAGCCAAAACGATTTGACGAATTTTTTAGAAAGGATATTTCAAAGTAGAGTACTGTTTTTCAAAACAATTTTGAAGTCGAATGATTTATCGGTTTGTTGCGTAACATATGCGTATACCGTTGTCATTTTGTGACGTTGATAATTTCAGTGCAGAGTAGTCAGTAACCGGTCATTATAAATCTGCTTGTTTGAAACCATAAGGTTTTCATGTCCCATTTCGTTCCCACGACTTTCAGCTACTATGGTATCTTTAGATTGATGTTTGCGCCACACGCACCAAGTTCCCGTAGAATAACCGCCCGGTGATATTAAGTTCTGATAGATTTGATTCCGTAAATTTACCAACAGCTTCGGTCGATCCGATCTCCTCGCGTGTATGGTTACAATATTCTCAAAACCACTTTGTAGTACTTTGTTCTAACAGGTGTACTTAATTCGCAGAACAAAAGAAATGTCGCCACAACAGATCTAAGCGATTCGAAAAGGTGTGAAAAAGCACACATATCATATTACTTACACAAAACTATCTTCAAAAGCTCTTCTCTAGGTTAGAACCAACACAACTCTGTAAATATGTAACAGTCATTTACAAATATTTAGTTTAAACCGAACTGAAACATAACTGACCTAAGTAGCGAATTATAAAAACAAATTTTCTCATTAACATAACGATTGAAAAATATTTCGAATCGTATCATTTCGTAAGGAATGTAACATGGCAGCAAAGTGAATCCCATCAATGAAGATCCATCATCAGATATTCTAATAAACATTCACTATTTTCATTAGCCCACGAAAATGCCAGCGGGGTGTTTCCGGGCTCCATGGCATTTTTTTTACAAAAAATAGTGCTAGTCAATGATGCTTCTACTCGATTTTAATTTGCCACTCTAACAGATTATCATTAATAACTTTTGCTTTAACTCAACGAATTATCGATTTTCTGTGAATGTGAATTTGTAACTTTACTGATTTCACTTGGTCATCGTGCAGATTATCATGGAGCAAAGTCATTTGAGAAAACCACAAAAATACACTTTAATATTATTACTTTGGTGTATATTGTATCAATTATTCCCTATTACATCACTAAACGAAACAGGCAAAATGACTAGCTGGTATGTCACAAGATTCATTTGAAGATCGCGTAAAAAGAAAAAAAGGGATATAGGAATTAGTTATACGTATTGCGTAACCCAAGCTTTTTTCTCTGATGACGTTTTCTATGAACAATTGTAAAAGACGGTTCATCAAAGAAAATTCTTGTAGTGACTCGATCCAACACGTGTAACCCCTAAATTGTTATACTTTGTCAAAGCAAGCAGCACACGATACGACACAAAAAAGGAACTTTGTGTCATTTTTTCTCTAGCTGCTTGGAGAGCGCAACAATGAAATGACAACAGAGGAAGCTTTTTTTTATTATTTCTTGTTCTGTTATTTGATGGTGTCATTGTCTAACTTTGTTGTTCTTCTACAGATGCTTGGGTATAGTAACCTCGTCCATAACTTACAAAAGATATAGAGTTGGACAGTGTTGTGTGTTCATGTCGCTAGAGGGGAATGTTGTGGAGATGTAACAACGCTGAGATGAAGCGATTGCAGGGGGTCTTGACAGGTGTGGAAGAAAAGTAGCCAAATCTAGTGACACTTAGCGCAATATTATAAGTCTCTCGAGGAATCAATGAAGATTTAATTGATGCGGGAATAATAATTACAAGATGAATAAAATATTTGAGATTTCAGGTTAATAATTGAATAAGAAATACGTTGATTATACACCTCAGTAATAGCGGTCTTTTCGTTGTAATTTGGTAGTGACATGCTGCAATTGGTTTAGTATTTTGTTCGATTTTCGAGAAAGTAGAAATCAGTGTCTGGCATTCTAATTCAGTCTGAGTTTTTGCCATGTACAACGTTATAGATAGATCATTATAGAAGGAATCAGGAAGAAAGGATTTATCCATACGTGAATCTACAAAACTTAAGAATTAAGGAATCCAGATTACCATTGTTTTATGAGTATCAGTACTGATAATAGGTTTACCCTGATTTTTTCACTTTAATTTAGCAGCCTTCTTTTGTTAGTTCATTTAGCCATATAAAGTCACAAGCTGCTATTTTAAAAATTTCTCACTTTATTAGCAGTTCGTAATATCTGTGGTTTCATTTTGCACTATCGCTATTCATTGCATTCTTATAACACATTCGAATTTTTTTAGAAAACTTTTATGATACAGAAGTTGGTTGTTGTAATGAAGAAAATCAAGACAATCTGATATTTCCAATACAAAGTTGGCAATAATGCACCGCGTGAAAAGATTTCACGGATTATTTGGTCTCGATCTTCCTGCCAAAATCTTCTTTTTTTCCTGCCTGTTTTTTCTTTTGAGTGCAACGAGAGTCTCGGCGACTCGAAACGATGTTTTAACTATTTATGAAGAAGACACAAACGCTGCTAAAACTTTTGAAAACGCTGATTTTTTTGAAGGAGACAGTGAAGAGGAGGAGACAGTGAGACACAGAGAGACTAGGAGTGCTAGCACATTGCAAGTTACTTTCGGCGCTACTTATAATGTCAGTGAATGATCTTCCATATTTTTTCTTCATCAATGAGATTCTTATTTTGACTATATTTCAATTTGACGCCTGATGCCATAGTTAATTTTCCCTTTATGTTGTTTAACAGGAAGAATCTGATCCAGTGTCTCTTCTAACCTCGGTCGCTATTCAGTCTGATTTCAATATCCAAGGTGCTGGAGCAACTCTCTCCTACTACAGAGATGCTGAAAACGAAGTACTGCAAGTCGACAGCATCGTTCCGATTACGATTGAAACCACTACACCAGAAGGAAATACTGTCAATGCAACATACAATATCTCTGTTCAAGCTTCATACGCGTTTCCAACGTTAACTATAACAGGTCAGTGGCAAGTATTTACATTTTGCAAACATTATAAAACATTTCAGGGGAATGTCATCCTGTTCAGTTTTGCGAACTTTCTAATAGTATTTTTGAAATGTAATATTGTTCTTAGGTCCGATCGGCGTAAGGGAATACGAAGCGGTGATCGCCACGTTGACATATGTAAATCGAGCTGATGAACCGACGTCTGATATCCGAACCGCTTCTATCTTTGTAACAGACGGTTCAGTGACTGTTAAAAGTGATATCTTTTTCATAGTAATGAATAATCTCAACGATGCTCCGTACTTCAATAACGGAACCTTACCAAGTTTTTCAATTAAGGAGGACGCGGACGAGTAAGTGCAGCAAATACTATTACAAATACTGTCCCACAAATATTATCCAGCTTCATTTCGTTCATGCATTATTCTGGGACGCAACTCATATACACAAATATTATAATGAGCCCGCTTAACGCTAATTAGATCAGATTAGCGGTCTCTAGCGTTGAGCAGGATATTGCTGAATATAAATTATCAAACTCCATTATATATGTATCATAACATCAAGTTGTTATTCCAAATAAATTTTGTTAATAAATTAAAAATAAATAAACTGTATTAACATCGGATTATCCTCTGATCTAGGTTCACACAGATACCACCCAACATCTATCACTTCATAACTGGCCTTAATGAAGACGACGATGCTAATTCTGAAGACGGTGTTGCGATATTAGGAGTTGATAATTCCCACGGAACTTGGGAATTTTTACATAATCCCGGATTCTGGGTTGCAATTCAGGTATATTACGCGCCATTTTTCTTTGAAAATATGTTACTAAATTTTCAATTTTATCCTTTGTCTATTACTTGATAGGATGGCGTCCGAAATGAAGATGGAACTATCAACCGTACTGCAACTACGAATTCTCTCGTTGCAAGAAACGATCACTCCAATTTTGTCAGATATATTCCGAATGAAAACTTTGTTGGTACAACTACAATAACACTTGCAGCTTGGGATGTTACAGGTATCCTCTAAATCTACTTCATGCTTAATCTATCTTTACCAAAAACGTTTGATTCAAAAGATCTTGGTGTTTCAGGGACAAGTGCGAACCTTGCTGATGGAAGTTACACGAACGCTGTGTGGACAACGAACAGCGATCCGTTCAGTCCAAATACGATTACGATTACCATGACTGTGACTCCGCTCAACGACGCCCCAAATGTTAACGCTACTGGGAACATCGATTTGGGAACTATGTTGGAAGGCACTGCTGTATCACCCGTCATACAGCTGACAGATTTGTTGAGAAATTGTCACGATGTCGATGCTGAATGGGATAACACTGTCATAAACTTAGGTACATTTCAGTGGAAGCACTATTTATTATTTCTGGATAGTGGTGGGATTCAACTGCATTATTCATGAAGTTCATGATAATCCATATTTCATTCATGGAATATATTTTTATGATTTTTCACTCAGGAATTGGAATATCTCGCGTTGATCAGTCTGGTGGAGACTGGCAGTACAATCTTCATCAAGGAGCTTCCGATCAGTGGTTGAGCATCAGCAACAACACGCTATTACTTGGAGAAAATGGCAACGTTACCTATCAGAGTTTGAGATTCTTGCCAAATCCGGAATATAGTGGGGCGGCTTCCTTATATTTCCATTGTTGGGATTTCACAAACAACTTACTAAACGGAGACACAACCGTAAGAAGATCTCTTCAATCTAAACTTCAATATGAGAATGGTCATATTTAATTTTGTCATTTGTCAGGCTGCTGTTACTTACACTGGAGCGGATGGTTCATTCAGCCAAACTGAGGCAATTGCCTACTTCACGGTAACGAACGTAAATGATGCTCCCAATTTTGTTGGCATTACTTCCTCTGTTCAGCTTGCAACTTACCCAGACGCAGTAAAGCTTAATGAAGAAGGCACCGCTATTCAGAATTTACTTGCAACTTATTTCACGTGAGTAGAATCACTGATTTTATAATTGCAAAATATCATCCACTCGGAATCCGTGAAATGTGAATTTCTTATCAAAGAAAAGAAATTTAAAAATCTCTTCGAAAAGGATCCCCACAAGGATTTTATTTAAGATGGATCTGTACTAGGTTTCTCCTAAATACCACATAAAGTATATCAAAATCTCCTTACCAATGTTGTTCATCACCACTGTCTCTCGTCATCTATTCACGTGATTCAGTTCTATAGACATATGATATCTTCCGAGTCACCTGTTGAGTTTTTCAGTGGTAACGAATCGTTCGATATCTCGTTTCCAGTTACTGACTCATTATACTTAATGAATAGCTGGTATAGGCCTATGGATGGATTGCCAGGTGGCAATTTTATGAATTACTATTATCCAATGACAATTAAAATGTTTTCCCACGTACTCCCAACGTAATAAACATTGATACAGCTCACTATATCACCTTTGGCTTATTGTAAATTATATTAAAATATAAGTTCTGTAATTTTTTGTTCTAAGGGATGTCGACACTATTGACAGCATGGGAATAGCAGTTGTCTCGATCGCAGGTGAATTGGACGGCGTATTTCAATACACCTGTGATGTGAACAATGACGGGAGCGCGACAGCGGAAGCCACGTGGATGGAATTTGCTGGTCTCGTCTATCAAAACATTGTAATCCATGCTAAACCGAGCTATTCCATGGCAACTGTTTTAATGGGAACTTGCAAACTTCGGTAATGTTAATTCTTCAATATACTGTACTATAAACCAACGAGATCTTTCATATCGAGAGAGATTGGTTGACAGTACCGGATAAAAGAGATTTTACTGTACGATATTTGATATCACAATATAGCTAATAGTGAAGATATTTCGATATTTCGTATTTAGATTTATACCAAACCAAAATTTCTCTGAAAATTCTGCCTCCCTCTCCACAATGACTCTCATTGCCTGGGATGGCAGCGATGGCACAACGTCTGCTTCCAGCGGAATCAACGTCACTTCCGATATTTCATCTCAAGCCGAAGCATCTGCCTTTGGATCCACCGCCGTTCAATTAATTCCAGTCTACACGGATCCACCTGCCCGACCTGCTGTGATCCTCGGCAGCACAGGTATATTACTCTGAAATATTTATGTGATAACTGTACTAACCACATGAAGTTACTTTTTCATGAATAAGTTCGAATAATATAAAAGTTCAAAATATATGAACGTTGCCAGTGGTGGGGCTTATTTTTTAATATGCAGTTGACAATCCGAATTGAATTTTCTTCAGCTGTCATCAGTTATCAAGAAAATTCTGGATCTATATCGATTGCCCCGTCTGCAGCAATCACTGACCTCACGGCGCCTCAAATTCAATGGATTACTGTCACATTGTCATCCATACTCGATTCCGGACTGGAGACGATTGCAAGCAGCATGGGAAGTACGATAGCGGGCACGAACGTCGTCGTATTGAGTTCTACCGAGAGTGGAAGTACACTGCAAATAACTCTTACCGGTACTGACACTGAGCAGAATTATGCAACGGCGTTACAATCGATTACTTACACTCACAACTCCGATTCTCCAACGAACGGTCAACGCACTTTGGCCTTCGTGGCTAGCGACACGGATGGAGTGAAATCGCTGCCCGTAACGCTTAGCATTCAGGTCATGGCTGTGAACGATCCTCCCGAAATCTCCTACGTTACAGTAAACCCGACGCTATGGGACTTTGTCGACTTCAGGAGTGGTACGTACCTATTTCTTTCATTGTATTCTATATACAAGTTTCAAAACTGGTTATTGAGAAATTAGTTTAAATTACTACATTCCACTAGATGGCGCGATAGATCCCATACAATCTAACTTTTGAAAATATGAAATTGGCGTGAGTAAATGGATAAGGAGTAAACGAACAAACGAGTCTTGAGGATTTCAAATCAAACATTATAGATAGATTTTCTTCCAAGTTCATCTTAGTACCATTACATATTACCTTACTAAAACTCCTTACTAAAACTACAGAGTTTTATCTCGTTCAGGTGGATCGGCGGTAAAGCCCTTTGTTGGCGTGTCCTCTTTCACAGTAATTGACCCAGATGACCATCAACCATTAACAATTACCGTTCAAATCACAAATGTTCTTGATGGATTGGCAGAGAGCTTGAACGTGCCCACTACTATCCTGGTACAAACGGAAGTCGACTCGATGACTTATATCGTCAAGGTGATTTGAAAATAACAACATTTTCACTATTGACTGTGGTTCCGTGCATTAAAATACTTTGTATATTTCAGACTCTGCAAGTGACGTCTTCGTACGATGCAGTGAACGGGATATTGCTTATTAATTTTCCCACTAGTAGTCTCTCCTCCTCGGCCGAACTGACTGCAATATTAAATGAAGTGACGTATAACAACACTGCTAGTACCCCAAATTATAACGACCGAAACATAATCGTATATGTTTCCGATCCTGCCGGGGCAGTTAGCAATCAAGTGCAAGTTACGATTCGGATTCTTGATAGCGGTGGAAATTACATCACTGATCCAGATAATTCATCGAATAACGTTCCTCTATCGCCGTCTATCGTGAAACTTTCAGCAATTTCTAATTCTACTGATTCTGTAGGTATGTAATTAGGAAATTTCCACAATACAGCAGGTTCCTACTTAACGCCGTAATAATGTTTAAATTATTAATTGTTAAAACCGAAAAATAGTATGAATAAAATTATTCAAAATAATAAAAACTTCTTAATTTGTTTTCCTAGACCACAGCGACGCGAAGTTATCGGCCGGCGATCGAATTCATATTACTTTTGATCGGGATACCAACATGCCTCCGTTCGGATACTATGACGTCCATTCCTTGCCAATCGGAGACACTAGCAAGATCCTAACACGATCTCAAGTCGATTCCATATTTGTCATGGGTGACCCATTCATCAGCTCCACGTTGACAACGGCTTACAATGGGATCTGGACATCGAGTAAGGATTTCGAAATAACTATAGTGAGTGAAGGGTATCCGCAGCCAATTGTAAAGGTAATTCTATTTTTTCTCATTGTTTACTAGCACTTGACATTTCGGTAAAATTGGTTTCTTTTAACGTCATTTCACTTAAAGTCGAATTTTACAATAACCTATCAATTACGTTAAGTGGAGATGTAATGTATCTGAAATATATCTATATCAAGGTAAATACGTGGACGGTGTCAGTCAGCCAAGATCTATCCTGTGATAACGTCGATTCATCGTCAGCTTATTGTTTGAGAGATGTGACCGGACGTTCCAACCATTCTACTTCAGCTTCTCCAGTACTGGATGGCAACTTTGGATTGAACGTATGTCATTTCTTACCTGAATGTTATGATATTTTTTGGCGAATCGAACCCGGGAAATTTATCGTAACTTTTAGCATTTTGACGATACACACCACCCAGCCTATAATTTGAGTTATAGAATTTAGAGGGATCTCTTTCAAAAAGCAGTTTATTTAGAAGAGTTTATTTATTAATTGGAAAATTTAATTTTAGTTTATTTCCTTGGTGTCTCCGATTTCATTCAATTACGATCGCAATAAACATCGAAACGGAAATCCCATGATTCATTGTGATCAAAGCTAATTTAATTACCATTCGAATTAACCTTTTCAAATTAAATTCATTGCGCTCAGATTAACTAACAATTCAAAGGAATGTTTACTAAATAGCCGCAACGGAGGAAACAATAGGATTGTATTATTGTTTCATATTATTCATTGATAGAAACTACAGTATCATAGTATTCTATTAATTCAATTCATAGTTCGTTCATGCAAACTTTGAGCGCTGTTGCCAATTACATTATAGAATAACTGGAGTACGGTTATACTACAAAGAGCGCACGAAAATAATTCCAGAAAAAAAAGTATCAAATCTATTGAAATATAGAAAATCAATAGCGGATATAATAACAGTATCAATATTGGATTGTGCGTCTTTTGAATGTTTACAATACAGATTGGGATCACGTTACACCTGAAATATTTGTAGCTGAGTACTCTTGTCACTCATAATTTGAAATATTTCTTACACCTGAATACAAACTTATATCCTATGATGCTTCAATATAGAACAACTCCGTCATTGATCAGAGAAAAATGGCAAAATAATAAAAATAAAAATGAACCGAGAAAACTAGAAATATGACAACCACATTTTATCTACTTTTGGGTTTTCCATATTTCACTCAACACCACAGAAACAACGAGATAATTTATGTGTTTACCTGAACCTTTGCTTTAATATCCCTTCTCAAAGTTGGTGATACAAAATGAACTTTACTAAACATATTAAAGTATTTTTTTGGAAGTCTTTTGTCTCACGAAAAATAATTTCAAAATATTGTTAAATTCAAAGTAAATGATTTTATTGGAATATTCTACTGTCACCTCCCAGATGTCAATGCTCCCTGACCATCTCTGTATACCCTGTATTAAACAGTTGAATTATTGAATTATTTAGGTTCCCGACCTCCATACAATCGTAATAAACAACGAACAAGTTCAAACCTCCGTCCTTTCATCATTCACCGACTACATCGGAGACGGAACCGTTTTAACTGTTACTATATATCCTGCTTTCAGCGCTGACCAAATTGACTCATTCTGTCTGATGACATTTGAACAGATTTTCAGTAAGTTCATTATTACTATGTACTAGTTAATTATTAATGCGAGTTCCAATCAATAAGATTGAAGCTTTTGCCGCCGAATTTCTAAAAAGTTGGCGCTTTTGGCACTAGATCAAAAGTAATTTGGGAATGCGTTAATTATATGAAAAATACGTTTAACAGATCAATTAGTTATAAGTGTTTCCTTTAAATATTTCTTATCGAAAAGCAGTAACAAAATAAAAGGGCAAACAAATTGATTAGAGTGCAGTGATTCTTCTTGTATTATCTATTATTGATTACATTATTCGTCTTGTTCATTATATCTTTTTGACGTTTTAGGTTCAACGCAAGCATTCGCCGAAAAAAATTTACAGGAGACAATAAGTAATTGCCAAAACGTAATAACGGAAGGTAGTTGGAGCCCATACGGGGTTGCGAATGCAGCGTTATCACGTACCACTGTCATAACGACTGATATTCCGACCATTTCACAACTAACAATCTCACTGTCAGCCTCGTCTAGTACTGCCTCACCATTGACGACCGCATCCTTGTCAAGCGGAGTGGCTGCAGCCTTCAATAAACCTGCTGTCATCGATCTTGTTGCCGCAAGTACAGGAGTCGATGCAAATCTGTTTACTGAATATGATTCATCACATTCAAGTAGTTCAACAGAACCAAGCATTTTTAAGGTATGGAGAATAGAACAAATTTTTTACGAATTTTTCTTTGTTGAAATACCTCTTATCTAGCAGCCCTTTTTCACTACTCTAATACATGTTATTGGCTCCTGTTGTTTAAATCACTGTTTATTTAGGAGCAAGAATATGGTCTCACCCCCGCGGTATCCTCTTGGTCCATCGAACGGGGATCATCCAACCACACTGCCGGAGATCTGAACATCTATGCCGGGGACGTGATTACACTTACGTTCGATAAAGACACGAATACTCCTGATGTCGCTACTACTTCAGACCTAACGAAAATTTTCACTTTTATTCCGGAGGTCTCGGCGTTAGAGGGGCATTGGATTGACGGGAATACTTTAGCGATAAAGATACAGAACGATTTTGAGGTAAATTAAACTATACTTTGTTTGTTTGCATCTATCACCGTTAAAACAATATTTCAGTAGAAGGGTTAGGGTTAGAGCAAACATTAATTACAATTATTCTGGATTACTTTTATCAGTTGAATGCGCTGTTGCTGGAGATGAATTGCATTAGTAGATTACATATTCTACAACTATGGGCAGTGAAAATAGAGCTGTTATACGATATGGGTAATGCATCACACTACAGCAGTACCACTTAAAATAACAAGTATGAAATACAATCAGCTATCAGCAGCTTCGTTTCCTACGTAAGCAGAATTGTTCGTATTTCACCGGATTTTTTGAAAATTTTGGGTACACGTTGTATATGAGCTAATCAAGATTATGTTTCCTCGATGCCTCGATGTTCGGTATCTCAGTAGATAGAGGGCGACAGAGAGACGAAAGGAAGTGAAAAGCTTGTAGGAAACTGGGTTGGTGATGTCAAACACCTGGTAGGCCTTGTTAACAATGGCGAGATTTTCACCTTTTGTCGATTACTTGCCACTTGGGGTTGGAAATAAAAGACTTTTAGCGATAGCTTGCGGCTAAGGCTTGGGATTCAGTTAAATGGATAAACGACAAAGTGTTAAGATAATCTGTTTGGGCCTGCTAGAAGTTGATGAAAGCCATTCCCACACACAGATACTTTCACCCACCACAAAATGTCCTCTAATTATTAGACAAGATATATATACCGTATGTCCCCACTTAACGTTGTGGATAAGTTCCTGGAAAGTAGGACCTTAAGTAAAACCAATTCTATCAAAGGTCCATTGATATAAATGGTGATTGGCGATTATTATAACAGGGATAAAATTACAGAATGGAGGCAAAAATTATATTCTTAGCTGGTCTTACCGCCAGCGCCATTATTACATTTTCTTTTTACTCTTTATATTTGTATTTCAGNTAAAATCACACCTAAAAAAATTCTGAGATGACATGTTGCCTTCTTAGCTTGTAGAAAAATATAGTCTTATCTATATACACCCTTTATCTCATAGCTAGCTTTGACTTGCGTTTTATAAGACGATATTACTTGCACTAAAGCGTTGCTATCCTTAAACCACACCTACAGTGGTGGGATTCAACTGGTTACTAAAATTAGAAAGCTAGTTACTGATTTTTTTTTTCAATTCTTTCATGGTAAATTTTGTTGTCGAGTTGATATCTAGAGAATCGGTTCCTAAAACAATTTATCCCATCTGTACGGTATCTATTGTATCGCTTACATACACGAAAGTTCCTGATTGTCGACAATGCGCTTCCACTACTAACTTGCTTATTTTATCTCTATACCTATCTATATTATATTTATACTAATAATACTGTAAAAACAAACTATTTTTGACGAAGACTTCACAAAGAGTTTCATAATTTATTTATTTTTGCAATTTTNTTGGTGATGTCAAACACCTGGTAGGCCTTGTTAACAATGGCGAGATTTTCAACTTTTGTCGATTACTTGCCACTTGGGGTTGGAAATAAAAGACTTTTAGCGATAGCTTGCGGCTAAGGCTTGGGATTCAGTTAAATGGATAAACGACAAAGTGTTAAGATAATCTGTTTGGGCCTGCTAGAAGTTGATGAAAGCCATTCCCACACACAGATACTTTCACCCTCCACAAAATGTCCTCTAATTATTAGACAAGATGATATGTACCGTATGTCCCCACTTAACGTTGTGGATAAGTTCCTGAAAAGTAGGACCTTAAGTAAAACCAATTCTAACAAAGGTCCATTGATATAAATGGTGATTGGCGATTATTATAACAGGGATAAAATTACAGAATGGAGGCAAAAATTATATTCTTAGCTGCTTACCGCCAGCGCCATTATTACTTCTTTATTATTATCTTTATTTCTTTATTATTTAATATTATTTCTTTTTACTCTTTATATTTGTATTTAAGTCATCCGCCCTGGATTTGACCTTGACCTTTACCCGGAATCAGTTCTCTGACCTCACCTTTATCCCGGATGCATATAGTGTTCGTCCGCAATGTATCGGAATAAACGTCTGTGGTAACGGTTCATCGTTAACCAGTGGAACGCCCTCAGTCGGTGTATGCAACATTTTAACGACATCCTGTCGTGCATATGGCTCTGTAACTGTCTATCACGTCGAGTCGACTACGATAATGGATACAACGGCATCTATCGAGAGTTCTGTCTCCCAATCAGAATCAATACCTACTGTGGATTGGTGGTGGATTTTACTTATGGGATTAATTATGATAGTATGCGTTGGTGTGATAACGTGGCTCGGAAGAAAAGTCTATCTCCACAGACGTGACCGTAAGGTCGAAAAGATTATCGGGTCCGATTTCGGTTAGTACACTTTATTTACTGTAAGGGTAAGATATATCGGAGAAGGGCCATAGCCAGAGGGGGACAACGGTTACCCTTGCAATAACGATTTATTTTAATTTACTGTACAGTACTGTTTAACTGTCTAGCATGCGTAATTCTACATTTAGAAATGTATGACACTCCGTCTCCAACTTCAACGCTGGACCATGGACAAGAAATCGGTTCATGGAATAAAAATGATGTATTTAACTCTGAAGTAAGTGAAATAGAATATCTAAGTGACATCTATCTGTATGATAATTCATTCACCCTCTATCTATAGTTCTATACGTCCATATATATATATATGATATATATATATATATAGGTCCATAAAATGAGACCGTCAAATACGCCCTATTTGATCAGTTCGTTTTTTAGTGGTTTATGTTTCAGATATTTTCATTTTGAATCAAAGTACTTAGGATACTTGAAACTTCAAAAGTAGTGTTGTTATCGTTACGCTTGGTTAGGTTGGGAAAGCTTAGGTGTGTGTGTGGTTAGATTAGGGTAGGTTTGGGTGAAGAGAGGATTAGTGTTAACTAACCCTCAACCATAATCCTAAGCAAACACCTAAAGCTCACTAAACCCACTCTAACGAACTTGTTCTGATCAAACGGCTTGGTTTCATAAAAATCTTAATTTATTGTACGGTTGGCTGCATAGACTACTACATCCCTGACCCTTATTTAGATCTACATTCATAAGCTGTCATTAAAATAGGCAAATAACTCTGTACACCAATCTAGGAAAACGTCAGGTATGCAGAAATAGAAGAGAAATATACTGGCTTGACTGAAAGGCCCAATAGCTTGTCTTCTGCTCAAAATGGCAGCACAGCGAGAAGTAGTGGAAGATTCAACAACTTCCATCGCAGCTTATCAAGCATTGCACAGACAACAACAGCACGAGGACAAAGCATTACTGCAAACGATCTTTTTGAAAACGAATTTGACGTTTTCGATTACACTCCTGTCCATACTCCGAATTCTGTATCAGTTGCTTCAAAACTGCGCACAGACAGCAAGAGGCCCCAAATCGATGAAATATACAAAACTATCACTGAAGAGAACGAAATACCCCGAGTTAGGCCAACCACAACACCATCGGATACTGATATTGAAGTGAAAGAAAAAAATTGGCTCACATTGAGGCCAACCCACTTTCCCCTTACAGGAATATTACCCGCACTGAAAGAACCCCTATCGAGGAAAAAGGAAAATTTACAATCTGTAGTTACCCCTGATGGTAAGGATGGGTTATCATCCAAATCCTCTCAACGACATGCATCCGTATCTACTTTCAGTAGTGATCACAAAGACGTTTTAGTCTTGCGTAACAAATTGATTTTTGACGACAGTGGCATAGATAACAGTGCTAGTTCCTACAGTTCCCTTGGAGAACTAAGCGACGGCACTTTACTACATAACGGACGTTTCGACGTGACCTTAAAAACCATTTCCTCCCTGCCCTCAGTTAGGGAAGAAAGAAGCGATGATTTACCGGTTCTTTACCGGTCTAGATCAACTCGTAAGCTGTGGAACCGGACTGTTTCCAAAGTTTCCGCCGACAATTCGCTCGGTATCACTGTCGTCGAGAACAAACCGCCCGTTCCGTCTCCCTTTCTACCTTCTCCGGTTTTGAAACCGAATACCGTTACTGGGAGGCGCACCAGAGTCAGTCCCACACTCTCAGACGACTTTGAGGCAAATGAAAAATTCTAGTGAGTTCATTTATATTGTCACCATACACTATAAGAGGACGCCGTTTTGATCGGCGGAAAATGGCAGAAAACTTCACCACGTCATGTACGCTGAATTACCTGCGATCACGACATCGTATCTTTCGTCATTGGTACTCATAAAATCCTCTTACGCTAAACTAAGACAAAAAAGACGGCAAAATATTAATATAATGTATTTATATTTAAATTTCTTGCGTAGAATCTGATCAAGTTTGTGATTATCGATCTAATCACATGTCTCGTGACGTATTTGATTTGACAAGCGGTCAAAGTTGTTGAACTAGGCTGCTAGATATTGGTTTTGACTCCTGTTTATTTGACTATTCCGTACAGATCCCCGTGATTTAAATGCGGAATTTGACGGATGCGTGTCCGTAACTGATGCGTAATCGGCGCTTGTCAGTTTTATTCAATTCGGCAGCTGACTGATTGACAATATCATACCGAACATCAAAAACCCTGCGTGTGATTCAACATAGTGTCGATTGATAATAATATTGTCTCGTGTAAACGTTACTTGCCCAAGGGTTTTTGTACAAAAGTCACCGAGCAATTTAGTTAACTTTTCAAAGGTTCCGTAATGCGATGTAAAACAACTTTTTCGACGACTCGGTATCCAGTTATAACAGTACTTATGATATTAGTCTATACTACACTATCATACAGACGTTTTCCCATTTATTGTGAATGTAATAATGCAATTTGACGTCCATGAAATTTAAGACTTCTGATAGACCGCAGTATGTGTTTTACTGTCACGCATTTTAAACATCAAGTACGCACTTCTGAAGCATGCGTAAAGGAATTTGACGCAACAGAATTCATGGTACTGCTTAAAATCACACCTAAAAAAATTCTGAGATGAAATGTTGCCTTCTTAGCTTGTAGAAAAATATACTCTTATCTATAGACACCCTTTATCTCATAGCTAGCTTTGACTTGCGTTTTATAAGACGATATTGTTTGCACTACTTGCACTAAAGCGTTGCTATCCTTAAACCGCACCTACAGTGGTGGGATTCAACTGGTTACTAAAATTATAAAGCTAGTTACTGAGTTTTTTTTTCAATTCTTTCATGGTAAATTTTGTTGTCGATTTAATATCTAGAGAATCGGTTCCTAAAAAATTGAATCCCATCGTATCTATTGTATCGCTTACATACACGAAAGTTCCTGATTGTCGACAATGCGCTTCCACTACTAACTTGCTTATTTTATCTCTATACCTATCTATATTATATTTATACTAATAATACTGTAAAAACAAACTATTTTTGACGAAGACTTCACAAAGAGTTTCATAATTTATTTATTTTTGCAATTTTCTGACAATGAATTAAATGTACATATGGTATTGTTAAAATTAAATGAAGTTCTCTAATGTAACCGCAAGTTATTCGCTAGGTATATTAACAATCCCTGTAGATGCCTCGGTCTTTATGGAGGCATATGAGAATGGGTTTACTGAAATACTCGCAAAACCTGGAGCCCAGAAGCCAAATCCATCCATCTCTGTTTTTCCATACTCCTTTTATGTTGCAAAACCAGAGTATAAAAATAGGAAGTCTGGAAGAAGATCCTATTGATTCTTCGTATCTCCTGCTAATATTCCTCTCTGAAGCCCGTACTCGCGGGTGAAAGAGTATCTTTTGACAACGATTGTTCAAAATCCATTCGTTAGTAAAACATTGTTAATGATATGTAGTTCCCTCGTTCAGAATTTCGTAGCAAATGTTCCGTTTGATTTCGGAGAACATTTTCTCTATACAATAGTGCATTTATGCCTTCTGTACAACAGCTCCGCCAATGCAATCGTTTGTCGCCGATGTGAATAAGGTTTCACCACAGCATCCAGATGTAGTGACATCGTACAATACATCCGTGCAGCATTGCATGTTTCCAGTAATGCTACAGAAAAATTAAATAATAATCAACATGGATTTAAACGTTTAAACTAAAGATTTCTGTCTAATACTGTAGTTTCTCTGCTACAGTAGGTCCACGTCGTGATGGGTTCTTGGATCGTGCTACTTTAAACGAAAACTATTTTACCTCAGGCCCAGTGACATAAACAGTGCTTGTTTAGCGCTCATTGTAACATGGATAAATCAAGAATTAAATTATTCATAGCAAAAATTGTACAGAACAAGTGATACCGCCAACAAACTCAACAGCAAACAATAATAAAACTAACGTGCTAGCAGTAGCACTCGCTGTGGACATGCGACATTTTTAATTGTTTATACGTTCGTATAATCCTCCTACACCATACGGATTTACCTTTTTTGTTTGTTCTTTTTATCAACGTTACAACAAAACGACTTTATTAGAGGACACGTATACGGACGGCTAATCTCGATTTTTATGTTTTATGTCTGTCATCTCATGTTAGACTTAAAAAGATATACATATATTTTTTAAATGAACTCACTCGAAAAGTTGTGTTCCACAACATCCCTTTTCACTTGGTTTATACATCTTGTCACCACAACATTGTTTTCCAGGCCCATGGCTATTTTAGAAGAAGGAGATGAAAATATTTTGAAATGGCACAAGTCAGTACATTGACAAATGAGCTTATTCATGATACTCACTTGAAAAATTTTCTGCCACAACATCCCTTCTTTAGTGAATTGTAAGTTTTTTTACCACAGCACTGAGACGTTGGCTTTGGTTTAGGCCTGTTAGAAAATAAGCAAATGTGAATTACTGTTGTTCTAAATGTCCAGTGTTGGATTAACAATTACGCAATAAGCACGTTCTTGGGGAAGAGCCGGTGGAGAAGTATTATCATACTATCGTATGTATTTTAGAAATCTTACCTTGTTTTTCCCTCACAACAAAGCTGTTTATCTTTATGTACGAAGCCAGCCCCACATGCCAAGTAATTAGGGTCATTTGCTTTATCCGGACCTTGCTGCTTTCTTGCTCGCCTTTCCTTCTTCTTTCCTCCTTTCTGTATTTTCTGTTTTTGTTTTTGTTCTTTCATTTTTTTGCGATCTTCTTCCAATTTTCGTTTTCTTTCTTCTTCCGATTTTCTCTTGCTCTCCGCCTCTTCCCTCGCTTTCTTTTCCGCTTCTTCTCTTAATTTCTTGTCTCTTTCTTGCCTCTTCTTTGCTTTCAGTTCTTCCATTTCCCTGTTTTTCTTTGCTGCCAGCTCCTTTCGTTCTTTTTCTTCGCGTGCTCTCCTTTCCCCTGCCAATCGTTTCTTTTCCTCAATATCTTTGTTTTTTTTCTTTTCATCTTCGCGCAGTTTCTGTTGTCGTTCTTCCTGCTCTCGCCTCTGCTTCTCAAGTAGTTCCTTTCGCTCCTTTTCTTCCATGTCTCTTTTTTCCTGTTCTTCTTTTCGTTTTCGTTCCTCTTCCTCTTTTTGTTTTCTTCTTTGTTCTTCAGCATTCATTCCCTCGGTGGTCTGCTGCTGTTCTCCTTGTCCTGGTTGGTTTGGTTGGGTTGGTTGAGTTGGTTGAGTCGGCTGATCGGGATCTTGGGTCGTTGAATGTTGTCCGCTGTTGATGAGATCATTCATCTCCTGAATACGACGATTTCTTTCTTCGTTTTCTTTTATAATTTCTAGATTCCTTTTAACAACTTCTTCATTTGTCAAATCTCCTCCTCCACCCGACACAATAGCACCGGTTGCGTCAGTCGGTGCTATTTGTTTGAATGAAGCAGTAGTAACTATGATCAAATAAGAGTTCTGTGTTATATTAAAAATTTTGCCTCGTATTTCACATCAATTACGATTCTGTCAGGGTCTTTGCCCAATTTACAACCCACATGAGAAGTCTAAAGTATTTGGTTAACCTAGAGAACTTTCAAAAAGACTTATATAAAAGATTTTAGGCGACGAGGAGAAGATTAATATCGATTAAGTTATATAATATGAAATAACGAAACAGCTGAGTAATTCTAGTAGTTTGTTTATGTTACAGTTGAATGATATACCTTTGGTTACGGCTGAATGATTTACCCCCTTGTCCTTTACAAGTTAACCAAGTTGCATGGCGGTGGTATAGTTTTATGTTAGACTGTTCTTTTGTTTGTTACTTATATAAGATGGTTATTCGTCATTACTTATGCTTTCTGTTATATATTACTATGAAATCATCTAGTTTAACCAAACCGTCAATACCAAGAGCAGTGAATAGTAAGTAAGTAATTCAAAAATCTCCACAAGTTAATTCATGTATGTGTATGCATTGTATCAAAATATTTGCCGCGTCGTCTAATCCGTCCGATAATAAAAACAGTCAATCCGAGCGCTCAAAGGGAGCGGTGAAGCACTTACTATTTGAGTGGACGCCGTTTCCTTAATATTAATTTTTCACTTTGCAGTGTTGGTCTTGATATTTCTAGCACAGTGTAGTATATTGAAAGCCTCCACCCAACCCTTTCGCCTATCCTATTTTACGTACATGTTTTTCCAAATTCAAAATCCGGACAAGGTCCAGGAGTCACTGAAAAGTCATCCACCGCCACGACGTTATCTGTTGTCAGTCCACGGATTGCCCTAATCGTGAACTATTGAAGGAAAGAAATATTAAAATCATGAAATATTAAAATCAAAGTACCATTGATGTACAGAAATATCGTGTTCAACCTCCCTTAACCGCATTCCCCTTTATTGTATTTTGCATTTTATGTCATATTAACAGTTCGTTTTGCTCCCGTTTTCAGGGAAGATTTCCTTTGGTATTTTTCGTTTAGAGTAATTTCATACAGTATACATTCTGCGTATTGTCAAGTGAAAACATTACTTAAAATCAAACGGTCATAATAATTATCCGGAACAAGAGGGATGAACAAGAACATTTAGAAAAATCAAATAAAATGCAATTTTCCTACATAGACTTGGTCATATGGATCTGGTGTTTCAAATTTCGGAACAGTAACGTCCACAAAGTTCCAATGTGTGCTGTTGTCGCTCTGAGTACCTGAAATGATATACTGGGATTTACAAGCGATTACCGTGCACTACAAGTGAATTTTATCGTTTTCTTACCTGCTCTAAAGTACAGAGACACCGGTTGACCTCTTTTCGTATTACTGTGCCTGACTCTGAATTCTCCAGGAGCGCGTCCTCTTGAAAACCAGCTGCCATACACAAGGATGAAATAATAACTTAATTACAGAGTATAGACAGAGTAACACCACATTTAATTGAAAAGGGAATTGACTGATGATTGAAATTGATAGTTAGAAAATGATATTGGCAGCTACAGTAGACATGTTTTTTTATAATATATTCTCTAGAGAGTCTTGAAAGTGGAAAGCCGATTCCCGTTCGTCGCGAATGTCCGTAGACTGAAACATGCGTATCTTATTATTTCTGGCACTAATACCGTACATGTAAAATCAATTAATTCGTTATAACCCATCAAAATGGAACCTAAGTTTTTAAAAAATATTTTTATTAAAGAATTATGACATTATCAGAAATTATCGTACAAGAATCTGAGACAATGATCTTCATGCTTGCTGAAATCCATAATCGGAGTTCTGATAAGCCCCTTTGCTGCGAACTTTCCTCCTTCGTCATCAAAGAAGAGATATCCCCCCTCTGAAATATTCAAGATGGACATCAGGTATTGAATAAAACATTATTGTTGTCAATGAATAAATAATACAGATTAGAGTTATCCTTTAAAGGAATGTATTATCTTGTCAGATCGTATTTCGTCGACGTGTCACCTGTATTTCCTCTCGTGTGGTCGTATTTTGGTCCGACTTTCTTCGCGGGACCGTTCATCACTTTCCATTTTTGACGATAACCTTTTTCGTTCTTCCATCCTGGACATCTGTGAGTAAAATATATGTTTTCTATCTGTATTTTCGTTACTATTCGCGAAAGCAGCTGTTCTTAATTGAGTGACATCAGCCTTTAAAGTTTTTGAATACCGTATTCCGTTTATTATTAGATGTCCCCGATTAACAGACACAGCAAAAACCGAATGTATATAAATTCATATATCTCTACTGGAAAACTGGAAACTTGATTAGATCTGTCCAAACCAAACGTATATAGAGTACTTACAATCCTTCATCAAAATTACACTGAATGAGCGGTTTTTTCTGAGCGAGGTTTATATCTATCATCAAAAACGATACGAGCATGAACAGTATGCCGTGTTTCATGACGGCAGCCTCTTTGTTAGAATATATCACAGTATATAAACCTGTCTAAAAATGAATATAGAATATAAGTTCTGCAAGAATAAATAAAACTAAATCCTTGACCCTGACACCTAACTCTCCGCTGGAAGTTCGTAGCTTACTCTGGCTAATAAACATTAGTCTTTCGCTACTTTATGTATAACCTTGGAAACCGGAGCAGTAAAACTATATGGATCGAACTACTAGCGGTATTTCCGTTTGACTTTGATAATTTAGAAAATTGCTGTGAAATTAGTTCTCGTTACAATAAAACAATGAATAAAGCAAGAATCGAAAACGCCCAGACCTGCACACATTCGTTTACCATCTATCGTAAATCTAGGTAAAATTTCCTTTTGTATTATATTCAAGTAATAAACTTGGCAATGCAACTTGCACGCGCCTTTTTTTAGCGACTTTTCTCTCCATTTGATTGTTAGTTTTACCATTTGACACTGATAAATATCACCTCTGGGGTGTTTTTATTTTTCTCCGTTTGCAGTTCTCTGCAGAGATTTTATGCCCAAACATTGGCGGTATCAACGCCTTACTACGAGTTCAATTTCGATCCCACCTATATAACATTGCTAGCTTAGGTAAGTACCGGTTAGGCAAGTTCGTGAACGTGTTCTGATATTATACGTTCGCGATGTAATTGATATTCTGTGGTCGCCGCTCTATCATTATGAATTTGCTTCAGTTTGTTAACGTGGAACAAATCAGATTTCGTTACCAGCATTCTGTCCCCGGGCAAAGCGACTCGGTAAGCTCGCGTTGAATGTAATGATAACGTGATAACGTTGAACTGGTAAAAGTGAGACCGGTGGCTTTCATTCCTACCATGATTGAACACATACACGTTGACTCGCTGACTAATTTAACTGCTCTTTCGACCCTTCACGTTTCTCGTTAAATTTGATGAGTCTATTAGTTTTGTAGTAGCTGTCAATCTTACAGGATTATAAAAGTCCAGCGATAATTAGTTAAAATGTTACAACAGGTGCATGAGGTACAACTGGGGTACTGTTTTTATCAAAATTGTGGCCTTTTTACCCAAGAATTTTCTGGGATGGGATATTCCTGCATTTATTTATTATGAAATTTAAATTTATTACAAAAAATCTGTCGAATTATTATCAGTCAGTATCATTAGCAACAAATTCCTATAAATTATCTTTTCAACGATTCCTCCTTCTCGTGAAGTATCTTTGCGTTCTTTATTTCGATAAATAGAATATACAAAAGAAAATACAGTAACACACAAAATTAATGTGGTAACGTGTTCATCACAACATTTCATGTAAATAGTATATATTTGAATTATTTTACTTCATACGAATTCCAAGAATATGTATGCTTTATACATCATATATGAAGTTTATTCTTACGATGATCTCTTTATCATATATATGCTTTTATCCGTTGGAGGGGGCTATATCCGAAATTGGTAAAAGTAATGTGGTCACTTTATTACAGTTATGTCAACAGTACATAACTTTACAACTTACAACCTACTGTTTACAACTATTGTCGAATATTTGCATCGTCAAATTCCATCGACGTCGTATAAGAGACCTACTACGTACAGTGAAATAATCCTCAAAATTCTTTAAGCCTTGATAAAGATGAGCTACATGTTTCCGGGGGGGATAAGCATCGTTATCCTGTCACTCTCCCAATCGAAGGTTTTGAATCTCGCATACGATAATCATCTTTTCTAAAATATTCCTCTTGACTTACCCGAACTTTCCGCGTACAGAACTACTTCCTTTTCCCTTTTAGAAGCAAGTACTTGACATTTAAACACCATCCCTATACCGGATATGAACGCAAGGTTTGCAATTCACTGCAGACAAATATGGTATTTATTTTCTTGAGAACAAAAAAATTGGTAGTGTTCATACACTGTGCAGAAAAAACATGAAGCAACATGCAGTGAAAGGTGCTGAATTAATGAATAAAACGATACTTAAAAATAGTTTAGAGTTCGTTAAGACAGTTAATTGTCGTGTCTCCTCGCCAACGGTTGTTTGCTATTTGATGAAATCACTCGTACGTAACATAGACGTTTGAAGTTGATCCCTAGCGATGAACCTAGTGCGATTGACAGGTTATGTAAGATAAAACTTTAAAAAATAATTTTCGAAAGCCTCTGCGAAAGTCTTTGTTAAAGATCGTGTAGATTGCCGGATTGAGACCGCTGTTCATATATCCCAACCAAAAAACACTTTTGAAAAACGTCTTGCTGATGCACATTTCCTTCCCACTCAGAGCGTATATGACATAGGTCTGAAAAAAGGCGATATTATGAGATTAAAATTATAATCAGTAACATAATCTTCTTGCCACTGGTGGTAAATGTTACAGGGGATGTAAATTGTATATTCAAATATCTTCAATTACATCAAAGAATGGAGATGTAAATAGCATTGGTTAAATCATTTCAGATCTCTGTTCACATGTTACGGTTTTACGAATCATGATTCCGGAAAAATATCCCATGAGATAATAATAAGGACAATGGACGGGAAACCTTCAAGTCACTTGGCCTTGCCTCAATTACGTGTAGTCTCCAATGAAATTTATCGATACGTGGAATTGATTAAATCGCATAATGACCTATCACTGGTTATCATGGGCTTATGTTAATTCATGTTTTCAAAGCGATTGCAAAGCTCGCCTCATTCTTCTAATTCAAATTTAGGTTACGTAGCTCAACGTTGCCAGATCAACGCGCCGCCGCAAGTTTTTTAGAAATTTGCCTATTTTAGGAATTTGTTGGCGACAGAAAATTTATTCGCCGGTTGTTACTATTCAAAATTTGGCTACATACATATCCAGAATTAGGATCGCCTTGAATCGGGGTTTCGTGAATGCGTGAGAGACACTTTGAATCAAAGTTTTGTTTTAACGTCTAAAGTAGTGTTGTTGGTGTTCTTTTGAAAAATAGATCCAATGATCTATATTTGTGTTAAATCGGAGGTATACTATATTTACATTTAGGTACAAGGGGAGAATTGTCGAAGGCAATACTTGGTGCGAATCGCATTTGATTTTTACCTTTCTAGTAAACCTAAAAGTAGTTGAGTTAAGAACCTATGCTCAAGCAAACATAACGTTCTACCGGCTTACAGTTTAACGGTTTGAAGTGAGATGCTGGATATTGTTTAACTTTATTACAAAACATAGTCCTTCACTGTTATTTACCCTGCTGTACTGGCGTTGGAATGTATGTGGTTAAATATTGAACAACTGTCATGGATAATTAATTTGAAATAAACAAGAAACTTTTTATTTTCCCAGTAAATCTATAAATACAGTAATACCCCCATGCTACGTCAATAAGTGGTTCCAGTGTCCGTGATGTAAGTTGATTTTAACGTAAGCCGGAGCTAATGCCTTAAGTATGACGACAAACACGCAACAATCAGCGTAAACAACTCGTGAATCTCGTTAAGTTAAAGACTATTTTTGTCATTACGCGTTTGTTTTAATGTAATAATTGTATTACATTTTTCTGGAAAAATTTAATCATTTCACGTCATTTTATTATGTCGAGGTGACGCTTATGAGTGACGTAAGATCGGAGAAAATAACGTTTGCTAAACCAAAAATCACTCCAAAAAAGTAACGTAAAGTCGAATCTGACCAAACCTGAAAAAACGGGTACCAACAGATCAGGAATCCTCCGGTAACAGCGCATATTATCAAAGTGAATCGTCGTTCACGCTTCGTGGCAATGGAACTCTTCACAGAGGATCTAAGTTTATGCTTGCGCCCTCGTCTAAACCAAAATACCTAAATATAACTGACGGAAAATCTTTTAATGACAGAAGAATCCGATAATTCTGCTCTGGCACTATATCAAACGGGATTAGGTTAGACATATACCTAATACATTACCTGAAATGGTGTTTGATTGAAGCAATGCTGAGAATACTATGTGTACTCGTTGTTGACAAAAGCCTTCTCGTTTTTGGCGGCCTTATTATTGAAACCAATTCCTCTTGTGAATAAAGATCATCTTCCTCGATGTCTCGTTTACCGGTAGATGTTGGAAATAAGTACTAGGAATGCGAAGAGTAATTGTGAATTAAGTATTTACTTAGTATCAAACAAGCAGTAACTTGGAAAGGCTTTTGCGTAAACAGCACCTTGCAAGTGTTGTCTTCATTATTTAGACCATTATTGTCGTGCTTTGCAGAGCCGTCACCGTTCAAAGGATCGGATAACTTGCTTTGAACTTTCGAAAAAATGCTGAATATTAGAGACGTCTAAAAAGGGAGTTCAATGTTTGTGTTGATTTTTCATGCTCCAGTAATATCACCTGTATTTTCTTCATCTAGTTTAACTTTGTATGATGATGTGCGACAATATTTAGGCGTCAGTTTGTACATTTCAAGTTGAGCGAGATGATCATCCTCATCATCGTCATCCTCATCATCGTCGTCGTGTCTAAAAAGTTATTGTTATTTGAGTTATTTCCAGTATTGTATTGGGCTGGGAACAGTGGTGTATCTGAGGTATGACATGTGTCCTAGGAACTAGGCGCTACACGATAGGGAGCGCCAGTAAAACTGACGCCGAGCACATCATAGATATCAATTTTGACTATTTTCACTTTGGAAGTGAAGCACGGCTAATATTTCATATAAGACTAAATTTACTAATAATTGGGACGCTATGTATTTTATTTCTGTTATTTTTTTATTTTCTTTCGCCTTTAATTCGTGTTTTTAAATGAAGAGAGTGCTAAAATGAAGAAAAAACCTCTCTTACACAGTGGCAAAGTATTCACATGTAATCATGTAGTCATGTAATCATGATCCATGCGAAAATTTTTAAAAGGCACAACGTGAAACAATTAGATAAGAGCTAAATGAAAAATTAACCCTCAAATCACTGTTTGCCATGTCGTGTCTTTAGTCATGCTGAGAGAGATTTCAAGACCAGTTAGAGGGTGGGCTGAAGGTTAATTTAGAATCCTAATTGTTGTATCTGATTCGAGTTTACTTTGGTTTGGTATCAGTTTGTTTTACTTCCCTGCTACAAGTGCTCTACTCCGTCTTAGATCGATGTTGTGATGTTTTACTTGATAGAGGAAAGGTTCAGCCATATCCGTCAGCATTATTTATGCAGAAATTTCTTTGGATCTTTCTAGCGCGGTCTGCGTTATTGTTCAACTTATGTTTATATTGAGATATACTATATAATTGCATCCATCCAAATAGATAGGCAAATAGCACTGTTCAGTACAGATCGATGCAAGTCAGATGTATGCTTGAATACTTTATGGAATCTCATTATTATTTTAGTAGGGCTTTTTCAATACTAAATATATCAGCACCAGGGATAACCCTAAGGAACATTCTGATTCAAGTTCGGTATTTCGTAGACACAGACTCTCTCAGTTTTATCTCTCAAATGTTTATATTTATACGTTTGTTTAATACAATTTAATGGTGTTGAGGGATATAGTGCCTCACACTTGGGTTTTGTGTATATATCCTATACATAGAGAATAACTTATATGTGTGTCTGCTTGCCAGAGCAATAACTAACCAACCCATGCACACTAAGAGCTGAAAACTGGTAATTAATGCTTGGAGCGTTCAACTATCTCCGCTAGATAGCGCTATAACGTCTTATATCTTTTTTTCACCAGAGCAACACCGTTGGCTCCACATTACTACTAAAATAAGTTCTGAATCGCTTGTTTATTACGATTCTAGAAATTCAATCTCAATATACTCCGCCTCCGTGTATATTAATACCTAATATATTTTTGTCTTATTTCACAGTTTGAATAGCAATATCACTTAATCGAAATGTTTGGTTTTCTGGCACGATTCGCTTACCTGCTGCTATTTATTTGAACAATATTCCGAGTATTGTACGGGCGACTGTGCCGAAGTCCGATCAAGTAAATCTTGGTGTAGACCGGAGCGATGATAAAAGCCGGCAGGAAAAACGACAACGTGCACGAGAATACAATGTACCTAAACAAAGAAAAACGTGAGTAATAAATATTTTATCAAGCGTTATACAAGGTTCACAAGTAGTGCAAAATTGAAGGATGGGCTTTACGGGATGCATATATATAGATATTTATGTATAGTAAACATGCTACAGTAAACTAAACACTGTACTATATACCTATACAGTATACCCTCGATTATCCGAACGTATAGGAGCACAGGCACATGTTCGAATAATTTAGCTTCCATCCAGTACTTCCACTTATCGTTTACATTTTGATGCCAATAAATTATTTTCAATATATGCCAATTCTATTCCCTTTGAAAATATTACTGGAGGCTCCAATGCACCTGCACCCCAGGTGCCAAGATCCTAATCGAGATCTGTTTACAAGGTACATTAAGCTAGTAATATACTGAAATATATACTTAGGTATAACAGTAACCGCATGTTATGGGTATTACGAATGAGATATTATATAAGTCGTTCGTTCGTTCGTCTTTCAGAGCAACTGTCATGAATATCAGTTTCAATACGCGTTAATGAGTTTGTCGATCCGACAAGTTCACTGTATGACGTTGCCGTAATGTTGAGTGTTGTTACAGAGTTGTGTGACATATAATATCAATTTCATTATGCGTCCGCGAAAGCAAAAGAAATCATGATTCAGAACCTAGGCCGACCGTACGCCCGAATTTACACGGATATGGCTTATATCCCACCGCTGAATTATTTATGCATATTGGCAAAGGATTTTATACATATTCGTCCAGGATTTCAACCTGACTCTTCTACACCATGGAAATAGTACACAGAAATCACATTCCGGGAAGAATCTTTTTGTTTTAATGGCATGTAATGTTAAGAACGTGCTTACTGTTTAATCCAATATAGCTCAGATACTAAGGTTTCATTCATTTCAACATTTCGCATTCCATGAGCAATAGTTTTTGCATGAGCAAGTTTACTTTTTTATTATCTTCACTGGGCTGCAATGTAGCACGTCTAATTTTCCAATGCGCCATAGGATGGCCACATTTGCTATAATCTATTAAAAATAATACCCACCTTTTGAACTGGATAGTGCGGGAAAACTACCTATACCGAGATTCGTTAGATATATATCTGCAAGACTACTTGAGAATTTTGATAACAGTGAATTGACTTGAGTCGAGTCAAATCTGTAAGAATTTACCCCTCGGAATAATAAGATTTGAATACTTCTAATGAAATGTAAGTAAATGAAATATGAGTATTTCAGTGCATGTTATATTCATGTAATGAGATAATAAGCCACATTTATCAGTGAAGATTAATAAGACTTTATAATCCAGTTTTACTGTGTGACCATATCTTATTTTAAGGAGTCTAAAACACCTCAAAAACAAGTCATTTTATTTTAAATATTATGTCAATTTAATCAAACTTGTCGTTGTATGGAGTTGAATGGAATCCATACTGAAGTTAAGCTCGAGTCGAGTCATGAGTGAATCATTACAAGACTGCTGCAGTCTACTGTATAAAAAGCACACTGCAATCCCTCGCGCCTTTTCGTTCGTTTGCGAGCGCCGTTACGCTTCCTCGAGGATTTCATTTTGTACGAATAACAAAACAAATTTATTTACAACTTGGAACACACCTACTCAATAAACGTGTACTCTTATCGCAGCCATTCGTTGTCTTGGTCGAATAAATTGAATATCTTCAACAAATATTTACAATAGGATCTGTACAGCGCGCTCTGAACGACAAATCATCATGTTATCGATATATCCAACATCGTAATTTTATACGAGACGAAAGAACTAGCAGAGTAGAGCAAATAGAAGTGGAAAAATATTCCATATTGTATAGTGAATACGCGTCATACAATTGATAAAGGGAATGACAATTAGATTACAGGAATATCAGTATATTATTGCGTCAATTACCTATTTTACGTAAGATCTGACGGATTGTTGATTGAGTTTTGCGTTTTAATTCCACGAATTCTGTTCATCCCACTATCTGCATATTGGGTATGCTCGAAAGTCCCTTGCTTACTAACGAGTGTGGTAGATGTGTTTTTTCCTAATTGCGTTCTGTTCCCTCTGCGTCATTTCCACGTTTTTTTTTATTGGAAATTGTATGAGACTACGGGAATGAACACATGTTAAAAGTGATGATATTACCCATTAATATTGTAGCGTCATAGCTATTAACAAATAAAATACTAATGTGTTTCAAGCTGATCTAGTCGGATTAAAAATGGAATATCGCTGCATAACAAACTTGAAATTGAAACAATTGGAAAAGGGCTATTTTGGAGAACCCTGATCAAGTTCATTTCATGGATTACCTAATTACATTCGTAATTTAGTTTTCGGTAGACTTATTGAAAAAACCTCACCGTATCTTTTCAATTATTTGGATCAATATTGAGCTTAGTGTCACACTTATTAGATTTAAGTGCATTCTAACGTTTACCTCCGGAAATTTGATACTGCAAGCGCACAGCTTAAAAAGTAATGGCGTCAAGAATATTAGGTTAAGGAAATTATCGTCCTGCGGAATCTAACTTCAAGCGTAAATAGGACAAACGTTCCGAGAAACAAAAATCCATCCCAATACACCAAATAATTACAAGTTTCTTAAAACGCATTCCTGGAGTGCCAAATAAAAGCAGAGGGCAGCGGGGCGGGCAGTTGATATTCATGTAGAGGCCTCCCTACCTGAAGTACGACGTAACCTTAACCCCAATTCCTTTAAGAATTACCTGAAATACCTGACGAAGATTTAATGTTTGATATAGTAAAGGTAAAAATATATTGGGTGACACTGAGTCTTACCACGTTGCATTGTTGATGTAACACGTGTCCCCATCTCCGATCGGTATAAGTTTGAAGCCGAATATAAAAGGGGGAACGGACGTTGCCACTGATAGTCCCCAAACCTGAAAAAGCAAAATAGAAAATGTTATCACGATTCAAAATAAACTACATGCCTATATTTTGACTTGCAATCACTAACTGAGTTACTAACTGTTATTATTCTGAAGATGCTATCTTCTAATACGCTGTCCTATTGTAATTCATTGCATATCATGGCTACTTTAACATAAACGAAACTTCACGAAACCCCAGTCGCTTCGTTCTCATGCGGCTTAAACTGAATTTTATATAATAATAGCAGAGTGACCCAGTCTTGCTTAGGTAACCCTTTGTTGGAAAAGCTCTTATAAAACAGATGTAGTGGCCGCTAGGATTTATATGAACCTACTTTACGTATTTGCAAGATGTAGCTTTTACATAACTTTAGTGTTTGATCTAATTCATATTTCGTATTATCCAATGTAACAGTCCCTGAGCTCGTTTGTGACTAATAATCCGAAAACAACCTATCACAGAACAACAAAATTAGATCGATATAAATGAGCTAATGGTCTCATAAACCTAAAAATGAAATCCTCAAGGTGCAGGAATTATTCAACCTCAGACGATTATTGCATTTCTGTAGCCTGCGCTGACAAAGGAAATTAGTTTAACGTTGAAAATCCGCATGAAACCAAATCAGTCTTGTAATTCTTGCCATAAATATTTAATGGAGAAAGAAAAAATAACTGCATGGGTAAATCGTAGTGTTTTGCGTAGTTTGTTTTTCTGTTGTTCGCTGCATAGAAACTTTCCCCGACAGCGTGTCGCGATATATAATGACGCTGCTAGAAAACCCTACCCTTGGGAACACGCTACGCTACTACACCCACAATAGGCTTAGCTTTTTAAGATATGGCTTAATGTCTAGCTTGATATGTACGGCACAGATGTCCTCGGGGTTGATATTTACTCTACATGATAATGGAAAATAAATTCCCATAAAGTTGAAATCCATCCGTGAAAGAAAACGTGGCGAGATATATCATAACGTATTTTTTCGTATATTAGACGACCATAATTATAAAACGCGGAAAATACATTCTGGGATCAGAAATCGACAGAAATATTCAGCAATTGAACAATTCATACAGTATTTGAGCTAAGCACTGCGATCGAACGATCCGTGTCTCAAAATGTATTTAGCAGGTCAGATAAGTTGCTTTGTTACGGCTACAACTACCAAGCAAAACAACATAAGTGTCACACGGGCTTTCTACTTAAATGTACTGCAGCATCTACTAAATTCGTAATAATACGCTTTTCATTATATAATGCGTAATGAATTAATACAGTAATAAACCAGTTCACGTCATTATATTGTTCCAGAGGCCGGTACATAAGTCGATTGGATGAAAAATCAATTTTTCCTTCCTACGGGATAAAATAATGTCTGCTGAAAAAAACTTATTCTAGAAAAGTAACGTAAATTCAAATCTGAGGCAGGTCAAATCGACGTAACTCGAGGCATGACATATGATATTCCAAGAAATACGGTAATTTTTTTCGGGTCCGTGGCGATTTTCCCGGCTACTCCTCACTCTCTCCGTCGGTGGGTTTGCTAGTGTATTACTGTATGAATATTATCTCGTGACAATCATTCCAAACGACAAAAAATGGTGGCTTCATAGAAAAACTATGAGTTACCCAATTTACTGGAATATAATGTTTAAAATGCTCAACGTCCATATGTTTATTTAGTAATCGATTCTAAGATCCTTTCGGTATAATCCCGTTAGATTGCTTTTCACGGGCTGGACATACCCCACATAAACACAAATCTATTTTGTGTTGAATCGCCATCGAAAATATCGATCGAAGCGCGCTAAAGGTCGTGTGGTTAACTGAGCGTACAAGCAGAGACAGCACGTCGAGAAGAAAATTATTTGAACATTTGTGTTCTTAGCGCAAATTTCAAAAACCGTCGAAATCGATTGTTAGAAAAGAAGATGAAAACAAATAGAAAATACAACGGTTCATCTCAGTAGGTTCAGCATACCAATTCATCAACTGATTTATACATCTAAAGCAATTTCTCAATCGCTAATAAATCGATCGATTTAAAGAATAAAAAGTAAAGAAAGTCTACGGATTCCAGAGAAATTGAGATCTGGGTACTTCACTTGAATCTTATACTCGGAACAAATTGCATTGCGGTAATCATATGCCCTGACTTGAATCGGGCTAACACTCTAGCTTCTCGACTTGAGTGACTTGGGAGATCGCTTAACTAAATTAAATTCCGAAAATGTTTCATAACTAAAACCATAATACAACCTTTATCTAATACCATGAAAAGTGAAATTGAACTAATTCTGACACAGACAGTATAAATTATTCATAGTTCATTTAACTTTTGTTTATATTGCTTCCTCGCGCATCATAGTAGTTTGGAAAGTTATCCCCAGTATTAATATAGTGCAGTAAAAATGTTGCTGTTGTATCTATTTCGGCTTTCATGTGCTCTGTGAATAAATTGTGTATAACACAATGATATACACGCAACGCCCTACCGCATTACACCTCGATCTTAAAAACACAGTTTATTCGATATACTTTAAATCGGTAATGCGGATATTGATATGCCTAGTTAATCTGATTCTGTCAAGCGGGTGGAGACGGGGGTGTACGATTGGGGACGACGTTGCCCTACTTTTTTCAGTTTATGTCCATTTTCTGTCCTAGTCAGAAATACTGTACGTCTCTAGTAATAGAAACGTTTATTAGTTATCCTTTGTCAAATGCGTTTACGGTGAAACACTTGCATACGTTGACTATAGGAACCACAGTTTCGCGTGTTTTGAACCATAAACAAAATCCGCAAAATTTTGGTAATTTTCGGCTTAAGTACCATGACATTATTCATACTGCATCACGTCACGTAGTTCAGGTAACGTACTTTCAGTGATACTAAAATAACTACGGCTTGTTTTGATTCAGACAGTACTGTTTCCAGCCGCTTAGCAATGACCCAGTTTCAATAACAAATCTACATTTCATTAAATTATTTGCTTTTAAAGACGCTTTACGGTAGCCAGTTTGAAGATGAGGTTCTATGCGCCAGACAAAATCTGTCTCCGTTGTTCCCATACGATTCAATACACAGCAGAAAACTTACTTACCAGTAATATAATCATTCTTATAACTTTTTTCGTTCTCTTTTTCCGATTGTTCAGAGGCATTTTAACCGACCAGTACCGATCGAGGCCGATAGCACAAATGCTCCAGATCGAAGCGGTGCATAGCAGAACATCAGCCGACAAATAGATGTAACAGTACGCCGAACCGAATGGCCAATCCCCGGTAAGTTCCATGTATAAACTGAACGGGATTATGAATACAGCAAGCAATGCATCTGCAACTGCTAAAGATATCAGATACTGATTTTGATTCTGACCGCTAATAACTCTGTCGTAACAAATCAGTGCGATCACGGCCGCGTTACTCACGAACACGTAAAGGCAAAATATCGAAACCAGTATGGAAATTGTTAGGACAGCCTCGTACGAATAGCCTGTCACCAAATAACTGTCATTAGTCCTTGTATTTGGTCCTCCCAGACAGTAGGGCGGAATAGAATTGAACGAAGTGTTTGACATGACTACATAGCCGGATTCGTTGACTGTAGAGATGATGCTGTATAACGGCAACGTAGTAGGTAAATTCATTGCGTCTATTCCCAATTTTAAGACTCGATCTCGTTTGTAAACTCCGCTGTTACGGCGTGGCTTGTGCACTCATTATATAATAATAAGACCGAGCTCTAAACAAGATTTCACCATTACGCTTTAATATTGTTAATATCATCAGCCTTAAAAATACCTGCAAAGTTCTTACGTTCGCAATGGCAATATATCTGCTACCTAGGCTGTCTTATTCATATTTGACCGTTCTTCTACACAAATATTTGCCATAGTCTCACAAAAGAACTCACACGTTACTTAATAGCGCCACCTAACGATGCATAAATAATGATCCGGCGTTCAGCTTTTCTGTTTCGCATATGGTGGGGTGGCCTACCTATCTTCTGCATTCCATGTGTCTATTTTGCACCCACTAATTGAGATGCGCCATAAAACTCTTTGTACCCCACAAAATCGAAAATAAATAAATTAATAATAACTCATAATTTCGTATTATTTTAAAATTATGAATTTGGGGTTGGAATTATTTAGGAATTTGTACATTTTTCTTTATGGCTACTGGAAGTGGGATAGACTGACGAAATTTATACTTTCAAATACTGAGAATTTAATACCTTCCAAACATAAGAAATAAACAAAACATCACAGTGTACTTTTTACTCGGTTTAATTGCTGGGATAAAATAAATTTTAAAGACCATAAAAAATTGAAAATGACATTCTAATCTGAACCCTTAAAAATCAAGGTAGACCGCACGGTAGTACAACTGGTTTATTTCATACCAATGATTGATAAAAATGCAAATAGTACAAATGCAACAATTGACTTTGGAAGCCTATATTGTAATATACATAATAATGTAGAAACAAAACATATTTTAATACTGAAGATATAAATAATGGCAAGAAGGATTGAAGTTATAGATTGTGTTGATATTTTCTCTGAACCCCATTATTTTGCAATAAGCAAGCACAGCAATATATATCCATGTGGTAAATAAAAGTCAATTGCAGACATACCCTTAAGGTGGACATGGACTTGAAAGTGAGGCTATCCCTAGTATATGAGATGTTCCCTTGCTCCAAATGCTGTAAAATCTCGCGATAGCAATTAATTAAAATTATCTAATTGTGTCGGTGTGGTTGCCATAGTCGTATCGGCATCATGAGCATGCCCCATCCAGAACACGATAAAATAATTGAGAATACCCATAGAAGCTTATACGAGTCCCCTAGTGTCCACAGCTCCGGCAGTTTAAAAGCTTCACCGCCTACAGTTACTTGACGGAATCCGATAGGAAACAGCATTCCCACAAAGGATAAACAGCTTACTGCAAGAAAAAAAAATATTTTGAATAACAATTATCCTCTACATAAAGTAACATACATAGTATATCTGTATCTGAAAGATATACTGGAATTTTACTTGATCGGCAAAGCCATAGTGACATGTGAATACATGTAAGCAATAATTCCTATGGGAAACGGCTAATGGTTATGACATTCAGTGAGATTTTACTAACATATTCTGATGTGATAATTATATAAAACTTATACATACTTGCAGAAAAAGCGATCCATCTTGCGTATATCAACCTTGCCCTTTTCCAATGAGAGGCGATCACAAAACAACATGTCAGTCCCAAGAATGCGATTCCAGCCATTAGAAATAATCTAGTGCCTACCCATTCCGGTGGCAGGTCAGGTGAAAAGCATGTCCTCGCCCTGCCATATATTGTTTGACAGTGTTGCGTCAGGCCTAGCATGACATCACCTGAAATGGAACCATTTGTATTAAAAATACAGTCAACTCATTAGACCATACTATATTTATCATGAATTTGAACTTTATTTACCTGCATCTCCTCCAGTGTTAATCCAGTCGGGGTGCGCTAGACTTGCAACTGCAAACACTTCGGCAGTTATGAATAAAATTCCGGATACAATAGTTAACTTATCCATTCGTTTGTTAATTAATAGCTAGATGGATACACAGGATAGCTTCAGAATCACATGCAAGATAATAAATACTTAATAGTTTTTTTGTGGACAATTTTACGAGGGAACTTTATTGCAGCACATAAAAGTTTCTACATTTGGTATTTCAAATAGTTCAAATAGAATTATAATATTGCTCGCTCTCATTCTAGTATTCTAGTACCTGTCCCTCAGGCTACAAAAAAGCAGCCATCCGAATCCTCAGGACCTGAAAGTAACTAACTGTGCTTTGGATTAAAACGGTTGATCAATTAATATTGACCATCCTCTTTGAAAGGTGGCGCTTTTCAGTTGATTCAGGTCCATATCTGTCCATACCCATAAGGTATGTTTCGCGAGCAGTTTTATTCATTAAAAAACGATAGTAAAAATGATGTCAAATCCAGCATTGTGCTGTACAAGTCATGACTGTAAACTGTCACCGCTGTTTTGAGCATAATATCAATATTATTCATATCATGTGAACCTTAGCGAAAACGTTCCCTGATAAAGATGCAAAACAGCTTGGCAAGCTCGCAGGCGATTCACAGTGTAAACAAAATCACTTGCTTTGTAAAAACTTATTATTACGCTTTTTTTCAGGCTAATAAAAAAACTTACGAGGGCATAAAAGTGCTGTTTCAACGAAAACAACGTTTTACAAGAAACGTCGACCCAATTAGATAATTGCAAACTAGATATGTGAACATGACTTGCTAGTAACAGCCGACTTGGTAATAGGTAAGGGTTATAATTTATTTGTACTGTTTCCTTGATCTCTCCGCTCTATGACAACTGTCAATTGCGGTTTCTGCTGCATAATGAGGACAGTATGGTATCCTGCTGATTTATTGCGGTCGTAACCACTAGAATATGTTCTATAACACACTAGGATGGTTAGCAGCTACGTAGAAGCTTTGTTGCGAACATGATCAATCGAAACTATTTGCAGGGAATAGAATATTCGTCTCGCTTTTCTGGGAAATAGAGAAGTGCTTGTCGGTAGATACGTAAGATCGGAATAGTAGTATATATATGCGTCATCCTTCATTTTGAACACTGCATTACTTCGTCACGTTATTACGTTACTGAAATTGGCGAAAAGAAAACATCGTTTATCGTCTTTGTATCAGCTGACAGGCATAACAGGGAGTTAGAAATTTGCTTGCGTTATAGTATTGTCGTAAGATTTTCGCCCATTTAGAGAAAGGATTATGCCGACGTCGATATAAATTTTCGCTGTCGAAGACTTACGTAGTACATAAAATTCAAAACGTCAGCTATCGACCGTAATTCACGTTACTAGGCAGTATAGGAATAGGCACAAGTATAAAATGTATTACTGTAATTGTACTTTTACTAAATCGTTTACTCGATACGTGATTGCTCATACTTTGACTTCATATATTCAGAACGATAATACAGTGCAGTAACAGATATTGATCGATTAGATATACTGTATATCGTCAGGATGGTAAAGCATTCGCTGTTGAGCGATGAAGAAAGATCACTGATTGCGTCTTCGCCGCCCGTAAATGTTCAAGTTGAAACTAAAGGATGTTATCAATCGATTAGCTACGAAAGTCCAACCACGCAGTTTGAACCGGAACCACGACCCAGTGGCACTTCTGCATTCGCTGCCATCTTCATTGTCGTAAATGCTGCCATGGGTGCCGGACTTCTCAACTTTCCCAACGCATATGGAGAAGCGGGTGGTTTGTGGCAAGGATTGCTCATGCAAGCGGTAATAATAGTAGTTTTCGTGTCTTTTTTGTAGTCGTTTTATTTTTGCAATCTTTCCCTTTTTTATCGCTGAGTGTTATGTATTAGATTTTTCTCATCTTCATAATCACAAGTCTCTTTGCCTTGGCGTACTGTTCTCACGTACATTCCAGCACCACCTATCAAGGTGTCGTCGAGGTGATCTGTGGAAAGGCGGTTGGAATTGCAGCTGAACTATGCATAATCATCTACATGTTCGGCACAGGCATAGCAATGATTATTATATTAGGAGACCAATTTGACAAAGGTAAATATTAAAAAAACATCGGTATTAAAATCGAAATGTTATATTTTGTATTGTTTGGTGGATTCGTAGAACCCTCTATTTTTTTTTCACTGTTGAACTGGCCTTGGGGAATTGTCAACTACTATAATTAATACGAGGAATTCTCTTCATAAATATGAAATATTATTGTTCAATTTGTACTGACACGATATGCCTTACCGCCTACAGTCTGGAAAAAGCGCCCGTTTGCTTTATGAGTATGTATTGTCCATAAATTGTAAATTGCATATTCCCTTGATAATTTTACGCATTAGCTATATGGTAAGTCGACATCAAATTAACACCAGTTATTTACAGGGTATTTGCCGTTTTGCTTTCGTATAATACGTTTCTACAAATTCTGGGCGTCTAGACGCAGCGGAAAGGAGGGTATTGCGCAAATGTCCTACTCAACTAGACGTCTGCTGACCCATTTTAAATCCCGACGTCATACGTCCAATAAACAAAAAGGATTAGGATTTTAAAATGACCAGATACTTATAACGCACTTTAAACCGGCGGTTTCCGTCTGCCCGCTGCAACTACTTATCTTTTCGCAAGGAGTTATCGTTGGTACGTCATCATTAATCCCATTTTAAGTGATGGAAATCTCCATGCCTTCATTGCAATGGAATATAATACCCGCGTCTAATGTCGCTGTGGTAACTTATGACAATAGGCAGATATTAAAGTCACACACATTGTAAACACTAGTTATTCGACATGTGATCTGGTACGAGCTTCAGAAACTAAACTTGAAAAATGGAAAAGTTCGGTATACTTATACGTATAATTATCGATCCCAAGTAGGTAATGATGATATGAAAATGGTTTGCAAAACTTGGTTTACTTTTTTCGACAGTTCTCGAAGCTATATTTGGAATAAACTTTTGTCATCACTGGTACATGAATCGAATGTTCACAATGTCGGCATTTTCCACTGTTATCATATTACCTCTGTGCATTCCCAAGGATATAGGATTCTTGAAGCACGCAAGGTTGGTCAGATATGTCTGCTATCGATAAAACCATCCAAAATACTGAAAACAAATATTTTCCTTTTAGTATCGTCGGAGTGCTTGCTACGATTTTCGTAATGCTGACAGTTACAGTCAAATATTTCACTGGTGAACATCATCCTGTTTATGTGCCAGATGAGGAACGAACGTGGAGTAAATCGTTTTCTTCCATTCCTGCGATTTTCTTTGCCTATCAAGTAGGTTTTCTATAATATTAACCCAAAGTCTGTCTACGCTGTATGAATTATTAAAATTTTTAAACCAAAACATTAACAGTGTCACGTGAGTTCTGTTCCCGTGTATGCCACGTTACAGAAAAAAACAATGACCAACTGGTCAGTGGTCATCAGTTGCTCTATGGCACTTTGCACCATATCGTACTGCGCTACAGGTAACTATTGAACGCTTAATTTCTTCATGATAAAATTGAAATAGTAAGTCCTTTATAACTCGATTGTTTTACATCGTATCTGTGCAGGCATTTTTGGCTACCTCACGTTCGGCGATGCAGCGAAAAGCGATATATTACAATCGTACGACGCCAAAGATACGCTTGTCATTGTAGCCAGAATAGCTATAGCGATAGCTATGATAACAACGTATCCAATACTTCAATTTTGCGGAAGGTAGTCTAAGTTTATTACTTTGCTATGTTTGTATATTATATAACTCTTGAGACTAGCTAGGAAAAGTAAAAGGAACTTTGGTATTTAACTATTCAAGGGCGGCAGGCATGACTCTTCTCTCTAAGACGGGGCTACTGGCCGTTTTTCCGTCACCGAAAATGGAAAAGATACGTCGCTGCACTTTTACGTTGCTTTGGTTCTTCGCATCACTCACGATTTCATTATTCATACCAAACATAGGCGAAGCAATCGCACTGATAGGAGGATTTGCTGGCTGTTTTATACTGGTTTTCCCTGGTAGGAATCGACTTCAGTTAAGTTAGATTGTACGCTAGTATAGTACTGTAGTCAACGTGTATTTCTCATTTGAATTAGGACTTGCATTTTCGAAGCTCATTTACCACAGGAATCTGGAGCGGACCTGGAAGTCTAATATTCTCATCGTTTTTGGCCTTTTTATATTCATATGCGGAATCTTTCTATTCGGCGAAATTACCACTCGAGCTATTATCGATAACGTCCGTGGGAACAACCAAGAACTATCGAGCAAATGCTATGCAACATGATTTCATTTTTATCACTCCTTTCATAACGTATGTTCCTCAAAACTGCATTAGAAGTTTTCAACCTGAGAGTAATACCTACATTTTCACCCGGATTATTTTTTACCATATCCCTCATTCCAATGCTCTTGAAAAATTACAATTTTACACTCATAAAATTTGGATTTGTATTAACGACATTTTAACCAAATGATAGTGTTTTGTAATAAAACTAGAATTGTACACAATTGTGCAGAACTTCCGTCGTTGTCAATTGTAAAGTTGTCACATTATAACCACTAGCATCACTGTGCTTAGTTCAGATCAATGCAGTATCATCTACATTCTAGAATGCATAGAGCTTGAAGTCACCTGCTAATTTGCTAATTCTGAAACAAACACAAGAAGGAAGAAGGAATATATTGGAAAAAAATAGAATTTTTCTGTAGCGGGATTCTAAAAATCGAATGCAATTGCCTAGATTTAGTCAGACGCATTTTGCATCTGCGGAAATTCGTGCATTTTCCCCTTTCCCCTGTATTTTCATATTCCGAAAAGAACGGAAATGACAACCCACTCGATAATAATAATGACATGTGGAACTGGTAAATTCAGCTGGTGGAGGTGTCGACCTTCGATCTGTTTTACCTCTAACCTGTACTGGTAATCATTACACCCGCCGAAGATACGTTTTCAAGAATGATTCTACGTGATAACGAAATATATCCATTTTAGTTTATTCAAAAATAACGTTATAAATTGTATTAGGATTATTTTTATATAGTTTTTATTACTTTAAACCAGTGCTTTCCAAATTGTGTGTCGCCTGCAGTGTGTAGGTATGTCGCGGACGCGTACATTAAAATGCATTGCATGTCTCAGTATCTCGCATGAGGGAATGAATTAACCTCTGGGTTGCTATTAAAACTGAATTGCTGTGTCCCGAAATTATGTACGTTAGAAAAGTGTGTCACCAACTGCAAAAGTTTGGAAAGCTTTGCTTTAAACTGATGATAAGATTTTCGTGTCTAATGAAAAATATATTCAAACGAAATAAGAAAGCGACTGTTTGTAATATTCGTCGGTGAATTTTGGGTGAATGCGTGCGATGTTGAAAGATTTTGAGTTGAGGGATTCTTTTTGAACTACGCTTATTTTAATATAGAACCGATTCCTTGCTCACAGTGAGGAAGAATTTCCTTTCGACTATAATTTTGTACGATTGCCTTGAAGTCTTAATAATAATCTGAATAGTCGATTTTTGACCTTGCTCTGCAAATTACAGATTTGATTCTGCCTCATTAGTTACACAGTTTTAATGGCGTTTCTTACCAACACGCTCAGCCGACTGGGACAGAAGGCGAATTTACTTCGAATATCATGTAGATGTTTCTCCATCCCTGCAACACGGATGCTGATTAATCAGCAGTTTATTCGACCTTCAGGGATTTCAAATCAGTCTCAGAATTCTCTTTTAAAGCAGGTATGCAGCTTTGTTAAGTACCAGAGAACATAGGTAAATAATTTTCAACCTCAAACATATTTTTATCCTTCATTTGCAATGGTTATTCTAACAAGGTTCCGAATGTTCATCAACTTCAAGTTCGTTCAATGGCCTCGGACGTTGACAGTATAGAAGAAGTTACCAGGCGTGTTATGGATATCCTGAAGTTATATGATAAAATAGACCCAAAAATAGTAAGTATATTTTATCAAGCTTGAAATTACAAGTAACCAATACACTGTTTGTAGCATACGAATATTGTGATACGAAATACGAATCAACAACTTTATGCTCATCTTAGTCGACATTAGTTAGCATATTCGTCGACCACTAGTAGTTCTTGGGAGATTTTTTTATGCTTCAAGATTGAATTATACCGCTTACAAAGAAAGCCCTTGTTAATTGTGATAATGGTGAATATTAGCAGTGTTGTAGCTCTTCAGTTAGAAGTTTGGTGATGTATTTATGACCGATATATATTTTATCATACAAACCCCTTTCAAATTACAAGGCTTTGTATATGTGATCAATTCTTTTGCTTGGTTTTTATGAATTTTATTTGATTTAGGTTTGCTCTAGAAGATAATATTTTGATTTTAAGTTGTTGTTTGAATTTGTTTTATGTTAATGTAATTTGCTGTAGAAACATTTGAATGAGCTAAAAATTTTCCATACAGTTAACATCTGGTAGTCATTTCATGAAGGATTTGGGTTTGGACAGTTTAGATCACGTTGAAATAATTGTTGCAGTTGAAAACGACTTCGGTTTGTATATGTTTGTGTATATTTGATACCTAGTATTAAGTACTAAATGATTTTTTCTCTTAGTCTTTGAAATTCCTGATGACAAGGCAGAGACGTTGCTTACTCCACAGGAAATCATTGATTATATCTGTGATTGCTTTGACATCGATAGCTAACTGACGAAAAGTGAATGATTATCTCAAATGTTTTTTGTTTGTTACTAAAAAATGTGACTGGTGTGAGAGCTTTCGGCTTAATAAATAATGTTCACACTTGGATTCCATCCAGCTCTCTTTAAATTTGGATAGAATCATCATACATTAGGTCTACGCCAGGGATATCAAACAATGTCCAACATATTGCTGATGGGTCAATGATAGTTTCGATTTGAGTTCCCGTCTTGTGCAGTGTATGAAGTTTTTTACGATTCAAAATTCTATTAATCTCACATTCCCCAAAATAAGGCTGCTCAAGAATACAGTTACCGCTAATACTTTCTTAGTAAGATAAGAAATATCTCACTATAAGTAAGTGATAAATAATGAAATGTAATTTTGCATAGTGGAATTCTGTCTAAAAGTCTTGCACAGCAGAAATAACAACCTTCAACTGGGTATGATATTTATTGAGAATGTTTACTAAAAATCATTCAGGAACGAAGCGAATGGTAAGGAGGATGAACTAAGTTGGTAAGTCGAACTTAAATAAATAAATCTAACTTAGAAAAATCCTGAATTTATTTTGTACATTTTCGATCTGAGTAGATTGTAATCAGGGAGCGCTTCCGTTGGACCGATAGCAGCCACAGCTGGACACTTGTCATACACATATTTCTGCATGGTTTCTTTAATATCTCGAGACGTGACCGACTGAATTCTCAACGTAACTTCTGGCCATGGAACGCGTCTTCCGTAGCAGAGCATTTGTCTGCCGATGTCCTCGCATATCGGCGTGGTTCCATCCAGCATTAAAGCCATGTTGGTCAAGAGAGTGTTCTTAGCACGTTGGACTTCAAAATCTGTCACCTGTTTGAGTTTAAAACACTGTTATAGGATAAAACTAAGGGTAATATTATATTTCACGTGAAATACCAAATGAAGAATGGCAAGGATTTGCTGATTTCAGGTTTCTCATATTTTACTGCAGCATGTAATGCTGGTTGCAACAACTTTACCTGTAAGCAAACTCTCATTAATTCGTCCTGCACTCGAAGGGTGCAGTCTTCGATATTGTCATTGTCGCTCACATAATATATTCCCCACAGACCGGTGTCGGTGTACAGCGTGTTAAAAGATTGGAAACTCAAACAGAGACCTTCTTCTGCCACCCTGCGCATCAGAGGATTCGGGAACTGAGCACCGTTTGTCGATGACCGGTCCCAAGTTCCGATAATTTGATTGGCGATCATCAGCGGTATGGTGTCAGGATGATCCCAACCCACTCCCTCAACTGCAAGAGCGACATGCACGTATGGCATATTGTCATTACGGTGCCGCATGTCACTACCAGTAAAATGGCAGGGCAAAAGAACTCCCTGCTCGAGGGAATTTACCGATTGTGTAGTGGATCCAAAATATTTCTTGGCCAGGTCGACAAGCTTGTCGTGGTCCACGCCACCAGCTGCAGCCAGAACCATTCGGGAGGGCGAGTAGTGTGTTTGAATATAATTCAGTAGATGACTTCGATTGATGGTTTTTATGTTTTCGCTCGGCCCCAGGATGGTCAAACCCAAGGGAGTGTTTTGATATGCAGTAGCATGCAAGTAATCAAACACAACCTCCTGTTGGTTTTGCTCAATCTCCTCCATCTCACGTAGGATCACCCCTCTCTCCCTCTCTATCTCATTCTCTCCTAACTTACTGTTCTGTATAATGTCGGCCAAGATGTCAACAGCTCGCGGCAAGTCTTTGGAGAAAGCTTTAGCGTAGTATACCGTTTGTTCACGAGACGTATATGCGTTGAGATGAGCACCCATATTTTCGATTTCCAGTTCAAGCTCTAGCTGGGAACGATTTTCGGTTCCCTTGAAAGCCATGTGCTCTAGGAAATGAGCTGTGCCGTTGTTAGCAGGGGTCTCGTATCTGCTTCCAGCGTCTATCCACAATCCCACAGTACAGGTGGACAAATTAGAATTTTCAGTGGCCACACGCATGCCATTCGGAAGAGTTGTTACCCTGGTTTCTAGAGTATTGCTTTGCACAGCAGATTGGGTTGTTTGGTATCGTTTTGGATTACGGATAAATCTCGCAGTCGCTGATGGCAATCTGCTAAGTAATCGAGAAGCCATTTTGCCTAGAATCGAAACAAACTGAAAAAGAACGAAATTCGTAGTGCGCTGGTATGCTACGTAACTGTCTTATAGATGTTGATTTTACGAAACTATTATAATAGTAAATACAGCATCTAAAGTACAATCATTGTGAATAGAGAACCACGATAAACCATCGTAAATCATCACAATTACCGACTTATATTTTGGAGAAAAAAACTTTAGGACGTACACGGAGTGCAAGAGTGGTATAGCTGTATTTAGTCTGTTGGTACAGAGTGTACAGCATGTACAGTTGAGTAGTTACATCGGGTACAATAAGTACAGGTGGTATGGAAGTAATTACTAATATTCTTAGGTAAAAGAAATTTCACAAGGTTACCGAAGTTTCAGACGCGTTAGATGCAATACACCTCGGTTAGCATATTATTATCACTAGAGATGATGCTGGGTCCTTTAAGAATTTTTACCTTAAAGTGAAAGTGCCCGGAGTAACAAACATGCTGTATGTTGGAATGTGAGATATCTATTTTTTTATTATCCGCTGATTAGCATTTGTTAACATGTTGTACTATAGAGTACCTTATGTTTTTTATTGTACATGTGCAATGTTATGAGCTATGCTCAGTATTTATTGTCATGCCTGGATGAGCCTACCTCGCAGTGAGTCGCAAAGAGAGCATGCGTTAGCGATGGCCTAAAAAGTAGAAATTTAGTAGTTTTCACGTGTAAAGAAATCACTAAATAAGGAATCTCGTGGGTCAGTGGTAATAAGGAGAGACATATACTGTAATTAAACAATTAAAATGTAATAAACACATGTATAAAAGGGTGAATAATGGGGCGACCATTAGTCAACCATTTCCCAGAGTTCCGTGACAATATACCCGTTGGTACATTATCATCATAGGGAAGGAAATCATATGTACTAATCATTAATGGTCACGAATTAAACGCTACTGACCCTGACTTAAACTTTTGTTAACATGTATGTATCTGTTTATGATTTTAGATCGTAAGATTAGTAAAAATAAAATTTTGAAATGGCAGAACCTGGAAGGATAACGGAAATCGATGATGATGAGGTATTGGCAGTTAATTCGAAAGATTGATTCGAAAAGTGAACATTGAGCTGATTAAACGATCATGCATTCATGTTTAGGAAATCGAAGATGAGACTCTCACTGAACGTTTAATTGGACTGACTGAAATGTTTCCAGAATCTGTCAGGAAGGCAACTAGTTCTACTGTTACTATTACAGTTAATTGCACAAAGTCTGTGTACAGGTAGGTGATAAAAATGGCTCAAATTCAAAAACTGGCTTTAAATTATATATTCATACTTTGAATACAGGTTCTCTAGGTCAGCATTGTGGATGTGTACAGCAACCATGATACTACTTGTGGTTCCAGTTGTCTTTGAACAGGAGAGATATAATTTGGAACAACAACAACTTGCTCAACAACGACAGGTTGACTACCAATTTAAAATGAGTCATCGTAATAATCCGTTTTGCGGAGCAATTTTTGGGGTCCTGGAGATGAGAGTGGGTAACATGTACCCACTACAACTAATTTTAATAAAAGAATTGTGGTACAATTATCCACAACTCTCGCCTTACCTTTGTCAAATTGTCACATGACTACAACCATCATTGCAGTGATATGCTTTCACATCTCATTCCTACAGACCCCAGCAATGTTCCTAATTTCATAAGAATTAGGCGAAATAATGTATGCTACAACAACATATATATACAGTAATGTTAATGTTACTCAATGTTTGTACCTTCTTTTAATAACGGTGTTGTGTGCATTGATCTGAGCTAAGCACAGTGATGCTAGGGGTTATGTGACAACTTTACAATTGACATCGACGGGAGTTCTGCATAATTGTGTACAATTCTAGTTAATATCAGAATTTTATATTAATCTTTTCAATCTCAGTTGTATGCTACAACAACATATATATACAGTACTGTTACTCAATGTTTGTACCTTCGTTTAATAACGGTGTTGTGTGCATTGATCTGAACTAAGCACAGTGATGCTAGTGGTTATGTGGCAACTTTACAATTGACATCGACGGGAGTTCTGCTTAATTGTGTACAATTCTAGTTAAAATCAGAATTTTATATTAATCTTTTCAATCTCAGGTGTATGCTACAACAACATATATATACAGTACTGTTACTCAATGTTTGTACCTTCGTTTAATAACGGTGTTGTGTGCATTGATCTGAACTAAGCACAGTGATGCTAGTGGTTATGTGGCAACTTTACAATTGACATCGACGGGAGTTCTGCTTAATTGTGTACAATTCTAGTTAAAATCAGAATTTTATATTAATCTTTTCAATCTCAGGTGTTAGTTGAACCTAATGCTGCGGTGTCAAACTGAGATACAATATTTATTTTATCATTTCTCTGCTGAATATTCACTTCTTTTGTTTTACAGTTGTTACTTGGACCCAACGCTGCTGTGTCTGGTGCACTTGGAATGCAAGGGAGTCCAGGAATGGTTCCTGCACCTCCTATTCCAAGCAAATAAATGATGATTTCTCCAACTTAGTCGCAATGCGCTGGAAAATCAGAAACCCACTTTTGATACAAAAATTTATTTGTACTTGTGCAAACACATATAAACATAATAGACAAAATCACATCAAGAAATCTCTGCTGTGTAAAACGAAAAAAATAAGATTGCCGCAATTACGCTGCATCAAACCGCTTTTCCTTGTAAATCTTACCAAATAGATCTTACAGCAAAAGCGTCAGCGATTAAGGGCTTCGTCACGCTCTTTTTCCAATACTTGAGATTCTGCTGTTGCTTCAGAAACCTAAGAGTTAATACATGGTGTATAAGTACCTACATTAAGTTGATCCACCTTTGAATAATCTGCTTTGTGAGTGTCTCATAAGCAATCTCACCATATCAAGTAAAATATCGATTTTTAATTTCAACATGTTGTTTTCTTCAATAAGTCTCTGGTTATCTTTTTTCAGTTTGATCATTTCTCGGTGTGGTACTGATCCCGACTCTGTAATTAGTGAATAAGAGTAAGAGAGAGAGTCGGTTGAATATGTTTTTGTCAACCTTCCGGTCCTGTTTTTCTTCTGGCTGACCATGTTTACTTTTACTGGACATGGAATTACTCTTGATCCTTAAAATCTTTTTTATTAAACATTTGTACTTGCCTGTAAGCCAGGTACCATCCTCGAATTTTATCTGTGTTCCGCTTAGCTTTAGTGATGCTGTACCGTAGTCTATACCAAATTCTTGTGCGCGCTGAGTTGAATCTAATGTGGCCAAGTTTGATAGTGAAGCAGCTTTTCGCGGCAAGGGCTTTTTCGGGCTGAAAGTCTTGCTTCCAAATATGTTGGGAAAAGGCATGATTAGATCCCTTATCCCGCAAGTGTGAGTATTACTATAAAGTAATGTTTATCATTTCTAGAATGGACGAGAGTGGGAAGTAAAAAATCGTTAAGAAGTCGGCATTTCAACATTAGTTCATAGTATTTTCTTATATATCGCCGTTGTGAGAAGTACAAATAGGACTGGTACATAAACAAGAGATCTAATGTTTGGAATACAGTTTCTGGCAACGCTTTTGTCAGTAAACGACTTAAAATATATATTTTCGTTTCAAAATTTATATTTTATCATCACTACCAACTGATAATTTCATGCTTCAGTGCTTTTGTTTATGGAGTGTGTCATAGGTCACTATAATGAATATATAACCTTTAACCTATTAAACAAAATATGAACTATGATATTTATTAAATAAAAAAATATATTGACAGAGTCGCAAAGTTTATTCAAATATTTAATTTCAATGCTTTTTAATTATCAACTGAAAATTTTAATCGTTTTCTGTCATTGATTTTAATTCTGTAATAATAACTAACAGGTTGTATGAAAACTCCTGTTTTATCTTTGCAATTCTAGTACAGGTATTCCCCACTCAACGACTACCTTGTTTAACGACTGCTTACACATTACCTCCTTTCTGCAGAGAGAATGGAACTAGATGTACATTTCCTCCGTGAGAGGCTCTCTTCAGCAATTGTTTTTTTTTTCTGTCTTTTCCTCACGCAATATCAACCTGCCTAGGTGGGAGAATCCCGTTTTCATATAGTTTGACATTGGCCCTTCTTGTCAGACTTGGATTTGTGATGAATAGTCCTTTATAATTATTCGCTTTCCCTGCATTTTAAACAGTTTTAATTGATGATGATTGAGGTAGCTGCATTCCAGCCATTCATTATATTGTTAGTATTATATAACGTAAATGCCGATGTAAATGCAAATGCTCACACTGACAATGTGTTCCCTTATAATCAGGAGCATTTCCTGAAAGAGTATTTTTCTTTGCTTCATCCTGTTTTGATCAGCATAATAAGTGGTAAGTACTTTCATTCTGCCTTATCAAATTATTTTAGATATTTTCACAAACATATTACTTTGCTTAAGGATGTTTTTGCTTTCTACTGTGTTGGACTCTAAGCTATTTTAACTGGCTTAAAATTGGAGATTTTCCGTCTTCACCCAGTGTACTGTCTTCACCAGGTGCTTCCCAGGCTGACACGTAAGTTCTGTTTGTTCCAGTTGGTTATATTGGTGTATAATATACATGCATGGATGGATCAAGCTAGTGTGGTGCACTCCTGCTCAAATAAATATGCATTTATAAACCAATAGATTATGTATATTAGTATTAGATTATGTACCGCAGGCCCGTAGCATTGATTTTTAATTTTACAGGCTTCATGCATCCAAATCAGAGTTTGCGTACACCACCCCCATTTTTATGTCCATAGTTGCAACAGGAATTCTGCTTATTCTATAATTTCCGAAGAAGAAAATAAATTTTGCTGTCCACTTTGAGCCATAATCCCATGAATTTGCTGACACTCAATCCTGGCAGAATATTTTGATTTCTTAATTTTACTAGCCATAGGCGTAGAACTTGGAAATGGCCAGGGTAGGTAAAGAATGAATATTTATGTTTTGTTGCGTGTTAGTTGTCTTAGTCAGTAAATTGAATACCTGCTACCTTCGATACCTACGCCTATTACTCTAGTTGTATCGGGTACATATCCTGCAACTGCTAGTGTGGAGCAGAATGTAACATATTGTATCAGGTGAATAATAAAGTGAGTTGGAAAATTCCCTAAAAAATATTTCCTCAGCATTATTCCACACAGACACTACTTCCTGCAGTCCCACTTCCTGTAACAAAGTGCCTAATTTGGAATCATTTTTCTAGTGAAACGACCATCAACGGTACAGAATGGATTTATATTAGTTTTTGGTAAAAAATGAATACTTTCCTGTTATGCGTGAATGGACTGAATGGATAATTCGGTAGCAGTTCATTTTTAGTAAAAAATTTTTACCCGATTAGCTCAGTATTATTGTTGCACTATTATAACATGAATTGTGCTACCATTTTTCATATCATATTTTCTCATAATTAATTAAAAGGACTTTTAATTTTCCAACAAGCTATGAATTACTGCTTGTAAGGTTTATATCAGGAAGCAGTAAGCAGTTGAAAATATCCCGCTTTAACACTATTCGTTTATACCTGAAAGCCTCTAATATATCAAATCCATCGTACTTATTTTCGGTGTTCGCTGCCTTTCCGTACGTTTTTTTTTGCTCAATTTGAACGCACAATTTGCGTATTACAATGCAAGTTTTCATAGAAATACGAGGAAGCTGAATAATCGCACATTTATTGAATCGTCGCTGCAAGTAATACGAGAGGTTCGCAACATTTGCATCGAGCTTCATCCAAAAACAATGAGTCGATAGCTGGCAATATATTTCAACGAATGGCCCACTCTCGTTAACTATAGAAATAAGTACAGAAGCATAAGGAAGTCGAAATTAATAACAGGATATAAAACGGTTAAATTGAAAGTACGTTGGTAATTCAATATATATTCTCCCTGCAAACGTAACATTAATTGGCCTGAGCCTTAATGAATTAGTTCTCCAGTGTCGATATGGCAGTTGCACTACGACGTGCCTAGGAATTTAGAAGTGTTCCTAGTCTCAGCTAAAAACCTCCTCTCCTGAATTTGTATTGCGAATCCAACTAAAACGATGTTACTGAATATAACTGTTGAAAAAAATGGGATTCTCATAATTTCTCCGGATGAAGAAACTAACCAAGTTAAGTTTAGCTGCTTCTCACCGCGAAACCAAGAGTTATTTGTCTTGGTGGACAAGACGTAAGTTCGTATTGCAAATGTATATCTTGGCCTCTGAGTAGTGTACTAGTATAAGAAGTAATATTATTTTCCTTTATTTTTAAGCCTTTTGGACGCCGTCTTTCGTATTGCAGTAGTGGAAATCGTGTTAATGTCCATTATTCTTGTGATATTTGCTTTTGCTATGTATAAAAAATTACATGCAAAAATTCAGCTGAAAGACAAAGCCCTGCCACCAAGCTTGGTATGTTCAGAATTTGTCCGTGTACGTAAATCACTGTTATTTTTATTGTGGAAAATATTTCAATTTAGACTTACGTGATGAAGGATAGCGATCCTTGGAAAGATGAAAATTTGACTACTTTTGAAAAAGTCGATGTTCTTGACAGTACTTACCCCAGTCAGGAAAAGAATCGTCAGCTCAAAGCTCATAGTATTAGTCACTACGAAGAATATGATACCGCCGTTAAAAAACCTCAAGAATTCGAAATAACTCGAAGTGATTACGTAAGATTTGATCAAAAATACTATTCCGTTTCGGACGCGGAGTGTTCGTATCGAAAACCCATTAGTCGACAAACGGCATCGTTCGTAGGTGATATCGAAAGAAAAACTTTATCTGATAACAGCGAGATGTGTTCGAGCATGGTACTTTATGATAGCTTAAATGAAATAAATTGTGGTTCGATGGAATCTCTGTCGATCACGGCAAGCATTATGAATAACTTTTTAAGTACTGAGATGCCACTCAATTCAGATTCTATCAAATAAGTCGTATTTGCCCCCGTGCTTTTTCGTGCAAGGTTTTTGAAATGTTTCTTATGCAATAAAGTTTTTCGTTAACTTGAACCAAGTGTGCATTGAAATAACACAATTGATATTTGAGTGTACGTATACGGAATATTTAGAGTAAATTTTATCTGGGCTTAAAATGGTCATCTTAGGAAAATTTCCAGTGTGCCAGATGTAGTCCTATACTCTCATCTAAAGAGGAAAGTGAAATTGTTTAGTGATTCAACTCCGCATAGTGAGCACATAGATTTCAGTTCTAAAACATGAAAATGTATCAAAGTACACCAGTATGTCATTTCTTAAACATATCATACCGCTGTTCATAGGAAAAGAAAAGTAAGCATTTTTAGCAAATAGCTCAATGGAAATACTGTACATAATAAACGATCCTATCGTTCTGATGAAAGCTGAGTTTTGAGGGATTTTAGAAATTCGTAATCCGTAATTCGAGGAAAATACCAAGTATGATAACGGCAGGGGCGTAGCGTTGGTTGTGATTTTTATCTGGGCCCATAAGGATTTTGTGCCTAGGGCTACTGCCTCTGTAACGCCACTGCTGTACAAACAGATTCCGCTGTAATTGTGCATTGAATGTCCGGTAGAAACACCCCCGGTTTCAGCGGAGAATACGTTCCAATGCCTACCGTGGATACGAGGGCACTATTGTAAAGAAGTTGAGGATTTGTTCACTTACATTTCTTGCACTAGAGGGAGCTATATTAATTTGTTTATTCAAGCGCTACGATAGCTATATAGATAGGCGGACATTTTTGGGCCTATATCAGTTCTTCTGAAATTCACAGTTTACTGACAGCTTTGTAAATATATCGAATATGCCTTCTCCGCCTGTAGTAACTGGCGTATCGCCAAAAGAAGGTAGACCTGGCACTAAAATCACTATCCGTGGAGAAAACTTGGGGACAGGGAAATCCGATATCGTAGGTGTTTATATTTGCAATAAAAACTGCACGCTCACCGCAGAGTGGGTATCTGCTTCAAAAATCATCTGTCGCTGCGGAACGGGCATAGGCAAAGGCTCAGTGATTGTAGTGACCAAATCTGGTGGTAAAGGTACTTGTACAGTGGCGTTTACAGGCTTGCCTGCCAAAAAAGTCGGCCCTTTGGAGCTCTCGCCAGTTTGGGTGGACGAAACAGAATATGTGGATCAAAGATTGGATAGAAATCAGAAACCCGCTGCTCTGATGTTGAGAACTGATCCATTAGGGTTGAATTCTGACGAATCAGTTTCGAAAGCCCCAGGCAACATGAATCTGTCCGAAATGTATCCCAATGGAAGTCCTGACCCGACCGATGAGAATTTTGTCCCCGCATGGTTCTTAATTGAACATCATTTCACAACTTCATTCAAGCAACTAAAGGAAGGTCATGTGTACATGAAGCGCAGAGCAAGCAGAAACACAAGCAATGCCCCGTTGAATCATGTGAAAGATAGCTTACCAGTGTTTTTTGAAGTTCACGAAATGTTGTCCTCGATTCATCAGAGGTATGCAATAGAGCAGTGGTTTTACATTTTCATTATTTTTAATTAATCACTGGCAGAATAGTGACAGAAAAATATAATTTATACTATTGGAGGTTCAATGTATCTTCTTATATTTTAGAATGATGAAAGATGAAGCTGGTCGAAATAATGAAAATCTCACGGCCAATTTGGAAAAATTATTGGAAAATGCAAGCTCCAAAGCAAAATCTTTATTTGCCACCGTACTTAATTGCAAAGATAGAGCAGATTCCATCAGGAATACATTAGGAGTTCTACAACGTTTCAAGTTTCTGTTTTATCTTCCTTTAAATATTGAGAAAAATATCAAAAAGGGAGATTACGGGGTCGTGATTAACGATTACGAAAAAGCAAAGTCTCTCTTCGCCAACACAGACGTTCCGATATTCAAGAAAATTTACGAGGAGGTAGAGAGTCGCATCGTCACTTTCCGTGTTCAGCTGCGTTCTGAACTGAAAGAACTTCCAGCACCTCTCTCGAAGCAGAAGAGCTTGATCAGATACCTGTTGGAATTGCATGAGAAAGGAGATCCCGCATGGGACTGTCTCAACCATCAACATGAATGGATCCAAAATCAACTGCTGGAGTGCAAAAATAAGTATTTAGCTGAAACGATGAAGGCAGCAAAGGAAAGAGATGCAGACAAGCAAAAAAGTGATGAAATTTCTCGGGAATTCTTAGAGAAGTTGACGAGCATTGCGCTCAGTCAGATTCCTGAACACTGGCATCTGTGGAAACAATATGAAACTGGTATGTAAGATTTCATTGAACAGCTATGAAAATTTATACAATCTTCATTTTGAAGGTATTTTCATAACAATTTTGTATCATATATCAATTTACACAAAATTATCTCCTTGAAATAAATATAGTTTTCAAAATCATTTCTAGTTTTTTGATTTTACCATTTAATATCTTCGCTTACAATCTCAGCATTTTGGTAGTGGTTCTAGTCAAATTATTGGGTGAAATGAGGGTATAAATGAGCGTGACTTGCACACTAATATAAATATGAAGAATGAGAAATAGAATTCAAAAAAGAAGACTTGACTGTTTGGTTTAGAATTTTGCTACAAATAAACGTTTTTGTAGCTTTCAATGAGTGTCCATTTAAATTTTTCAGGTGTAATTCTGAGTGAGACTGGAGAAAAAACCAGGGATGTCGACCGTTTGAAAGACACTGCAGCAAAACATGCCAAGCAGATGAAAGGGTTGCTGAGGGACACGGTCAGTGATTGTTGATGTATTCGAATTCTTTTCCTTGGACAAAAATTCATTCAAAAGTTATTTAAATATCACAAATCAGGTGATATTGTATGTGAACTTGCTCCGAGCCGCTTTTCTTCCAGCCACTTTAAGCGTAAATGAATCTGATGTGGATGATGTTGATGAAAGATCTTCATATGGTATTTGGCCAGATATTCATATCTCTGCACAGACTCATGCACATTGTGTTAGGACAATTAGGTAAAAAATTATTTCTATGCAATCTGTACAAATGTGATGGTTTAATCCATATATGTTATCTATGTTTGTTCATGTGTCTCTCTCGGTGACTCTTTCAATTACTAAAGTAAAGCCGAATGTTTTCTGCTAGCACTAGATAACCTCGAGATTCACTACTTGAGACAATTCACTTTTTTCTGTCACAGGACTGCATTGACTGCACTTTCTCAGCTGAAACTTGCTGATGGAACATTGAATTCACTTGCAGACCTGATCCATGATTTGCGTGTGCTTGGTCTGAGTTCCTTTATGCAGGAAGCTAACGCTGCCATAGAACCAATGCGTTACGATGAGACCTGGGAGGTTAATCGTTCAGGCTTAACATCTCTACCGATCACGTTTGAAAATCTCATGAAGGAGCTTACTCTAACTTTGGCAGATGTTCTACTCTCACAATCTGGCGAAGAAGAAATATTTGCCCGTGTGGCTGTTCAAAACAAAGTTAGCCAACTAACAGCAGCCCTGTTCAGCAAATTCATTCTGTGCTTAGATCATCTCGCTTTCGATGACGACGACCCCCCTGTCGAGGCCAGCCTTACCGAGAGATCGGAACCTACCAAGCCCTCCCTAGAAAAAAGGCTTATTATTGTGCTCAGTAATCTTCAATACACAAGGAAAGAAATTATTCCGCATATCTTACAAAATTTCCAGAATCTCAATTTTCCTCACATGCCTCAGACAAAGCAGGTGACAGAGATGGCATTTTCAGAACTAAACGAGAAGCTTTTCGCTGCTTATCTTGAGCATCGCATAGAACCATTGGGTGCTGCTTTGGAGCCAGGGATGTACACAGGTTATTTTGACTGGAACGATTGCCTCAGACCTACGGGTGAAGCATTTAATATAATCGTTATGTTATTTCGTATATGCTTGCATATAAATTACACCACCTTTTGATTTGTAATAGTCTTATCCCATGTATTGACTGATGTAGTGCACACCACATCTGTATGGCTGATTAGACTCCATCTTGAATTTAGTAGTTTATTATAGAAGCAAATAAATTGCCAAAACAGGGCCACAGTTCCATACTTTCCACTACTGAAATAACCGGTACTTATTGCTACATAGTCGGCGCTGCATGACGTACTATATCCGGCATATAATTTCTATAGGAAATGACATAATATGCACTTTGATCCATTCACATGATTTAGAATTGAACGCTACAGGCGCTACATACACTTCGGTTATTGTATTTCTCAACCTGATTGGATTGACTATACACAGTACTTCTTACACAGTACCACACAACCCTTATGATATTCACCTCAAGGAAGAAAATAGTGTTTTAGTTTAATTCGGAAGGTTACCAGATACACTATACAAAGTTGCTGGACATTATAAACCTTTTTTTAATTAGTTTAAAACTTTTAACCATTTACCAGTTATTGTGTTATTTCCAGGAGTTCGCCCTTACATCAAAACTGCCCTCACCGGCATCATTTCCATTCATGCCGAAGTATACACAATTTGTCCACGGCTAGTCACAAAAGTGCTGAAGGAAGCTGTTCAAGCTCTTTCAGAAGAAATGTTACGACTTGTACATTGTGTTCAAAAGTTCAATGCGAACGGTTCACTCCAGGTTTTTTACTTTTATTTTTAATGGAAATTATAACAGTTATTTTGTTATGATATGAATTTCACTCAGGCAAGACTTGAAATCCTCGCATTGCAACAGTCGTCGATTTTGTATAGCACCGACAAATCGGATGAAAACTTTGAAAGTGCTTTGAAGATCCTCCCGCAGCTTGTAAGCGGAGCTGAGAAGAAACTTCTGGAAGATCTTCTAAATCGCTTCAAAAGCAGCATGCTTTTTCATCTAAAATGTTTAGAGGCTCCTGTCTCCGAGGAGTAAGTCGTTGTGTACATGCGATTTAGTCTTATCATTCTGTAAATGGTGCAATATTCGGGATTGAAATTCCATAAATTAGAAATCGTAATAAAAATGTTAATGTATAATTTGCGTTCGTTGTCTTATATCTATTTTCCTTTGAATGTTTTTGGTAAGTATTTTACAAAAGTCACTCCGACGTCCTCCACTTTTGCCGCTACAGATTTACGTAAGGAAAAATAATAACAATTTAAGTAGCTCACTACAAGCTTTCTGGGAGTTTCGTTCCTGGAAGTCGCTCGTACAGTACATTGAAAGTAGTTAATCGAGGCGCATTGTTACTAGGTTACTGAAAGGTAGGTTTGAGACACCGACAGCAGCTATTTATTCATTATTTTATGCAAAATGATTCACGGTAAATTTTTGGTAGTATATAGTATGGAAACACTTCGCTGGGAATAAGTTGATGATTTTTTTATTTTACATTTCTTTCTTATCAACTCTATGGGGAAACGATTTTAATCGTGGTCCTACTGTATGCGTGTATGTTGTTGCGTCCAAGCCCTTTGAAACTACCCCGGTTACCCTTCAATCCGTTAAATAATTCTGTTAAAATGTCATTTTTGAATGGGGGGTCGAGTATAGTGTGTTGTTGTCCTTCTGATTTATTCATTTTCTCTAATCTGCCTCTAGTGGCCGTGGTCATTATGTTGTCATAACGATTCATTGTGGCGGGAAAGCATGGTGCTTGCTGTCTGTTATTCTGCTGTGACTACTTTCCTTTCGAAGTTTTTATTTTAATTGCAGAATCTCGTGTTAGTGAATTTTAGATCCTGAACTCACATAGACAACTACCATGGACGACGATATTGCTGCCCTTGTTATTGACAACGGCTCAGGAATGTGTAAAGCCGGATTCGCAGGTGATGACGCGCCACGTGCTGTGTTTCCATCGATAGTCGGTCGGCCTCGTCACCAGGTATTTCGAATGTTGCTTGGTGTCTTCTTTTCATATAGTACTTGGTTTCTCATTTTTAAGTCAAAATAACTACTGATCCTTTATTTTCAGGGTGTTATGGTAGGAATGGGACAAAAAGATAGTTACGTGGGTGACGAAGCTCAGAGCAAAAGAGGAATTTTAACTTTAAAATATCCGATTGAACACGGCATCGTTACAAATTGGGATGACATGGAAAAAATCTGGCACCATACGTTTTACAACGAGTTGAGGGTCGCTCCGGAGGAACATCCAGTTCTTCTTACCGAAGCACCATTAAACCCAAAGGTTATTGTATTTCATGTTGTCGATTAAGCCTTGGAGGATTTTAGATAGTAAACCAAAAGTGAAATACAGGAACCTCACGCTGAAGGTTATCCAGAGCAATCATACAGTCACGCCAAAGTAGAAATTTTTTATTACGTCATTACGCCCGGAAAATCGTCTTCACGCCGCTAGCGTGAAACTCAACACGATGCTTAATTATACGTGATGACGCGGAAGCACATTTTTTTAAATTATTATTCTTCTTCTATTACGCTGAGAGGATCGTTCTCCATGCTACACCGATGGAGAGATTAACTTCACGCCAAAGATCTTCCGGCCTTAGTGCATGGAACGCACCTTGTGACACAATGAAATGCTTATGAAAATCATAAGATTGTATAATATTTTATATATTGTTTTTATTGCATAGTAGCAAATGAGTTATTTGGAACATGGTTGGTGATACAATAGCATCTCATTTTTGGGGTCCTTTTCAGGGTTAAATTAAATTTTTTCAGCAATCAAATATATTTATCAAACTCTTCAAGCTTTTTTGCAGGCTAACAGGGAGAAAATGACCCAAATAATGTTCGAAACCTTCAACACCCCAGCCATGTACGTCGCTATCCAGGCAGTTCTTTCACTTTATGCTTCTGGTCGTACCACAGGTATTGGTATTTATCTAACAAATCATTCGTTACATGCTGTTTGACGTTCGTTCTCTGTTTGAAGGTATTGTGTTAGACAGCGGGGATGGTGTGTCTCACACAGTTCCCATATATGAAGGTTATGCCCTACCACACGCCATCCTACGCCAAGATTTGGCTGGACGAGATCTCACCGACTATCTGATGAAAATATTGACGGAGAGGGGCTACTCCTTCACAACAACTGGTGCTGTATTTTCTTAGTTACCCTAGTTCATAAATCGGAACAAATTATGAGGTTGTTGTATGAATTTCTTGGAAATCATCCCTGTGTTGCAGGTAGTTATTGGAGTTAGCATGGTTTGGATAACATGCATTCCTCATACCCTACTTTTTTAAATTATATCCCAGAGTCAATTTACGGGAAGCGTTACTTTGAGAATTGGCTAGTGGGTGTCCGATTTAATTTGTAATCCATGCATGTTGAGTGGTTTGTAGCACTCTGGTATTTGTGTTAATGCAACATTTGTATCTAATCATTATGGATGTTTTAGCTGAGAGAGAAATTGTCAGAGATATGAAAGAAAAATTATGCTACGTCGCCCTCGACTTTGATCAGGAGTTGGCAACTGCCGCTACGAGTAGTTCTTTAGAAAAATGTTATGAGTTACCGGATGGACAGGTAAGCTTACATCTTGAATGACATCTTCTTGCCGAAAGGCGCAAAAAATTGGTTGAAGGTGATAATAAAAGCCAGAAGTATGTGTAACCAAACCACTTCATCAGGTCATCACTATAGGAAACGAAAGATTCCGCTGTCCAGAGGCTATGTTCCAGCCCTCCCTTCTTGGAATGGAGTCCTCGGGAATGCACGAAACGACCTATAACTCAATCATGAAATGCGACGTGGATATTAGAAAAGATCTCTATTCTAATACGGTTCTTTCTGGCGGTTCTACAATGTATCCGGGTAGGTAGCAAATGTAGGGCATTGTGTAGGTATTCAACTATCTGTTATGTTCATATTGTGCTACACTACATGTCCAGTGGTGGTGGTTGCACCAGTTCTCACAAACTGTTTACTAAAATTACAAAACAATATTTTACTAAGATTCAAGATTTCTTTGTCCAACCGATTTTTCTTGATCAATTCCATCAACTAAAAGATTTAGGGATGTAAAGCATGAAAGATCCAGTTCCTGAAGTAATTGATTCGCGTGGATAATTGGGTCAAGGTCTTTAAATGTTACCTGCATGCTCAATGGTAAAACATCAGGCAGTAAAAAAAAAGCTCTCTATATTTAATTAGCCAGTTCAAGTTTGATATTTTCCACTACTGAAATAACCGGTGCTTATCACTAGACTAGAAAATTGAATGATATCTACTTTGATTCATTTGCATGATCTATAATTGAACACCACCCTACTGGACCTGGTCAAATTGTGTTTAATTAACTCTATCAGCACTCTGTATCCATTTCCAGGTATTGGTGATCGTATGCAAAAAGAGATCACATCTCTAGCTCCCAGTACAATGAAAATAAAAATTATTGCACCGCCTGAAAGAAAGTATTCTGTGTGGATTGGTGGATCCATTCTTGCTTCCCTCTCTACTTTCCAACAGATGTGGATTTCCAAACCGGAATATGATGAGTCCGGGCCTTCTATCGTTCACAGAAAATGTTTTTGAACTGTCATGGCCAGTTGGTTCTCTTGCTGTTGAGCTTGGATCATCTGAAAAAATAATTTTCAAAATGGTGAGATTGAGGCATTTTTGTTTGGATATTTCTTTGCTGGGTTGACAATAAAATTTTGTAAAATAGAACTCTTAAGGACATCGTATTGCTGTATGCAGCTACAGTAAAAGCATGTATGTGTGTGATGTATTTTAGGCAGTGACAATTGTTGTGATTCACAGTGCATATATCGCCAAGAAATCATTTACTTTTGAGGTTTGAGACTTTCATTCAAGTTTCTTAAGTACTTTATATTTCTACTGATTTACGTTAAAAAATGAAATTGGTCTGATTTCATCAATTTAAAGCAATTTCCTAGAAATGAGAGTCCTGTTGTATCCATCACTCCATATAACGATACGAAACTGTCAGTCGCTAGATGGCGGAAAGTGACTGTTTGAGGTGAAGAGTGCACACGTTACGCATAATCGAAAAAAATGATGAACATAGTTTACAGGGGTCGTGAAGTCCATAGATAGGACAAGTCTGAATCTGAACAATGCAACGTGCAAAATAAGCATAAAATATAAAGTAACTAAACAAATTAGAGGGCGATTCAGTGGTGCACTGACGATTAGTCATTGGAGACGCTTATGTTTTGTGTATTAAGGCGCTACACAGCAATATTGTTAAGCTCTATATTCCACATCCGGACGCCGGTTTAGAATAAATCGCTTTCAGCACTTATCAATATGGTCACATTGAATATAAGAACTTTAGAATAAATGTCTCATCAAAGCGACAAGCATTTAGTCAACTTCCCTTTCTTAGCGTGCCGCTCATTTGATATTATCTTCGCTTATTCAGTTATCGACTACATCCGCATCTAACAAGTCGAAATAGAGAATGACGAGGGTCACAAACAATGGACCAGGGGTAAACACAAGGATTTATTCTTCCTCACTTCCCATAATATGCTTGGAACACACATTCATTCCCGACTTCCTTTCGCTATTTTCAAGTTGGCTCCTGATACTTAATACTTAAATTTTCCCTATTTACTGCAAAAGTTTATTACAATGTCGCACTGAAAAACTGCGCGTTTTCTGTTTCTTTATTATAACTTTCCCACTCTCACTTCGGCAGCAGTCTTCCTGTACACACGCCTGTCACGTATCTCCCTTGTCAGTCATATTTTCTTATGATAAACATCGTATTATGCGAGTACATTGTAATTAACGCCGTTCCATACGTACGGAAAACGGGAAGGGCTTCTCTCTGCTCTAACAATGGAATCAAAGATTCTCTTTCATATGTTTTTAGATGCGACCTCGTATGGACTACTAAGTCTTCCACGAGGTGGTCGTTGGGATAAAAATTCCTAATAATTCTCCCTTCCATTTTCTGACTAGCGACTGGTTTATAGATATATCATTCTTGCAATGTGACTAATCAGCATAACCGGTGACGTGTTGGTCAGTTGAAACATGTAGTTTGTAAAAAATTGTGTACTAGGGGTCAATGGCGGAGACGATTTTATTGCTCTGCTAGCAAATCTGAACAGCGCGTTTGTTAGCAGGTCTTCTAAGCAGCTATCTAGACAACGTTTTGTAGAAAATAATTTATAGATTTAGAAAAAAATGCAACACCTATATGATCGTTTAAATTCCACTATGAAATGAGAAAGTGCCGCTCCATTATATTCGGAATATGGATAGGTGATAAATATTTCGGTTATGTAACGAAACTGATTTCTATACGAAAATATGCTGGTATTTGAGCAAGGCAGCGAGGTGATTTATATGGAGGGGTGGATGAATAAACAAACGATAATGGAAGTAGTAATAGTAGTATCATTAGAAGCAACAGTTTCCAGTATATTTTATGAAATGAAATTTGTTTGATGAAAGTTATATCAAGTTATGATTGCGAATTGCGAAAGTGTTCCAATACGATTTCCGGTATACATTTTCCTTATAACTTCGACGTTCCAGTATATCAACTGTAAATTATCTTCTTATATTATTCGATTCTAATTAAAACTTATAAGCGGTGATATAGTATTAGTAATCTGCTTTGATTTTGTACGTGCAAATTTACCGTTTATACTGGCGCAAAAGTATGAAAGAAATTACTGTCAAGTATTTCGTGTCCGGTAACAAACAAGTGAGAGAGAAGCAAGCGGGTGATTGTTGAAATTTTTATGCAAGTTTCATACGGCAATACGGTGGTAGATCACGGCTATTTTCTCTTTTCGCCACTCTCTCGCGGAATCGCCTGTAATTACACCATGATAGCAGTTCCCTCACTGTTTGCTGGTGCGAGGATTACAAGAGGAAGTTGGCGAGTGACTCCCATCTCGGACAATGAAAATCCGATCAACTTTTATTCATAACCCGAGTCGATATTGTCATACGCCATATAGGCCTTTCGGTATTCGGTGAGTCGCTTGACCAACCGATAGCTGCTCGTCGTGGTACAGTGCTTGCACATAGGAACGTTCAGGACAGCTTATTCAGACAGTTTGACTAGACATATATCGTACCGTATACAACATCGGTCTGTGTGTCACTCTGTTATTAGAAGAAGACGTACGTATAGGGTACGACATATTAGTGAGACAGTGATGGCCCACGGGAGGGACCTGTTCAAAATACATTGTTTTTTGTCTACGTAAGAGCAAGGGTAACATGTTGTTAAATAACCTGAATATATAATGGTCCTGTAGTTATAAAACCAGAGAGATTATAGTCCTGATTGGAATATCGCCTTGAATGTAGGACGGAAATTTATATTTAGATTCTCTCGATCAGTGTAACAGTGATGAACGAATAGCTGTTACGTTACTGTTGTAATAATTACAGCAATGCAGTAATAATAACGTGTACAGACTGTTCTAACGAACCAATTCTTGAATTGAATTAAAGCGCCGTTCTTGATTATCTAGGTATTGTTACCAGTAATAAATACTATCTCTACTGAGTCCTGCTGATCGCATTTGTCTCTACTGAAAGAAGAATAAAGTGCACAACTCTTGTAGCATAGCCACAACAATACTAGTTACGAACGTGATGCCTCTCGGCTTGACAATGCATGGAAAGTGGGATGGTATCAGCATGGCTTCGCCCCAACTTCATTCCTATAAGGTAAGATTACAATTTTTATACGTCAGACAGATATTGTACCATCAAGTTCCGTTCGTTTTCTGGGCTGCAGAAACACAGCTGGAATTTAAATTATTCTTATGCGCTTCATGTTAGTTTTCTCATTGCGCCTTTCAACGGTATTTTTAGTCTTAACAGTTGTTCAGATACTTTCTATATGTATAACTACGGGCACTATAAATTACAATGATTTACTGCCGGGCCTTCCTGATACCATCGAGCGCAAACGAATACGTTGCCGATGAATGAGATCTCTATTTGGGCAGTCGTCACTTTTGTCATCGACACAGTCGCTCCGCACAAGTTGTAATTTTTATTAGGAGTCCTATACGTATTATCGTATGTAATGAGTATCTTTACAATAGAGTATTGTTTAATAGCCATATCTCTACTGAGGCAAATTCATGCTTTCCCATCAAATCTACTTATTTGAAGAATAATACTTAAAGCCAATTGATAAAGTTGGCGAGACGGGCCTTCGATAATTACAATATAATGTAGTCAGGATATTCCTTGTAATCTATATATAAACATGTCGTTGCTATCTTGGACTGGATTATTGTAATGTTTTATTGTCGTTCCGAAACAACGGGTATTCTTCATTCGTTCGCGTAAACCGTTTATCAATTATTAACTAATTATTATCTTGCTTGAATTTATGCGTAAACCAACATTAATTAAGAATAACTATCTGACAGCTCGACATATTAATAGCTAAGTAAATGGAACAGAGGTCCGACTGTAGGCAGTCTTCAAGGAACGAATAGTTGCAATGGTCGCCAAACGGACGACATGGCTTTATCATTTCGAACAACCGTGGGATTGTTGATTATTAAGTTGTTCACTGATTACCGGACAATGTCTGTTTGAGATTATTATTTAGGTAAATACAATAAATCTGAAGGGGACTTAATAATATTCACTGATTAAAAAAGTCTTGGTGATTTCTTGAAGTTTTTTTTATGCTTTGTATAGCTCACGAGCAAACGAGCAAACTTTACAGTGCAGACGTGCTTGTGGTTATATGTTTGCTTCCTCCATTACACGAGTCAAATGGCGTTACGATGTCGATACCTTGCCGCCGAGCATTGTCACGAGAAAAAATACTTTTCTTGAGCCTCTGTAATAAAATGGCCGACTAGTATAGCGTTTAGGCAAAGCGTCGCGATCGTCGCACCCTGCAATACCCAAGAGCAACAACCATCCGTTACAAAAAATGTATATGTGACTTATATTTTACTTATTGCAAGTATGTAATGTAGAAACCGCATATAGAACAAAAACTCTGGGGGAGTGCTGTGTTACTATTACATTCGGAAACAGTAACCAGCAGCAATGAGAAGAATTACTAAAACTAACATAGGTCGATATATCAAACCAGTGCGTGTGAATAATTGCTAATTGATGTTTTCGTGGGATTTGCATTATATGTTTGTCTGTTAAATCAACTTCCATAACTTCCTTATAGGTCACCTATAGTATATATAAATATATATATGTATAAACATACTACAGATCGGGTTATGCTGCTTTAATATTGGTAATGAGCAATTTTGACTTCTGAAGTATTGTAGTTACTAGTGTAATGTCTAGAGGAGAAGTCTCAGCTCCTCGGACCTTATTGCTCATTCATGGAAGTTACAATCAATGTTTAAAGGAATAATGAGACGTGCTACCAGAGCTCCCAATCACTTTAATTAACAGCCGATATGCGAAGAACTTGTAATGTAATGATAACTTGTGTTATTTGAACAATCCTGGTGTATGTAACATACTGAGAATGAATATTATTCGCTGACATTATTGGCGCATGTTCCAGGAAATAAATCGATGTTTCAAGTAATAATCGTTAATATGAACAACGAGAACTCGAGAATCTGTTCCTGGAGATGTTATAAAATATCTGATTTTCATATGAGATTCGAATATCCCTATATCTCTTACATTTGAACCCCTCTTCAGATTTATAACGTGTTTAATCGCAATATAGGAATCAGCTTGCATCTGTCATTGAACATAAAATCCCGGTTCACAATTTTTCCAGTTAGTTGGGCAAAGGATTTTTTCTCACCCTTTATTAACTAACTGTTTCATGAAATTATTCGTATTGTTCTGAAATATAAGAGTAACAGATGATTGCATATCATGTGTCGTAGTTTTATTCGGTCGGATTTAATTTCATTTGCCGTTATAAATGGCGCTAATTCAACCAACGATTAAAATCGCCTATTCTCACTATTGCAATAAGTTGATGGAACATGAATCATGTCCTATCATTATTATCTGAGGTATCAAATTGTACATCGTATCATTTTATATCTAGCATTACCCCATACGAGCTTGTTATGCAATTAGTAACAGGAGTACCTACTCCTTGCGTTGTGTAAAATATATGTATAACGTGACAGACAATACCAGAGCGATTAATCAAAAAGCCTATGTGATATACAATAGACTGGAAGTCCTGAAATCGCCTATAAAATGTTATTTGCTATAGATTACATAGACGTCATAAATCAAAATTTTGCATTCGCTGTAACGAAAAGGGGTTTTACGTTTCGTGATAGTTTTGTTCGGGATGTATGATTTTTATACCAACGCAAATAGTCGCTTCAGTAAACTATATAAAACAGTAATCTGGCATAATCTCTGAACAAACAGCGAGCTTGGGGGCGGAATTAAGTTATTAACGAATATAACCGTGACTAGCAGTAAGTAACACAGCATTAGCGTTAATTACCGCGATCTAATTGCAGAACAACAGGAAATGTAAATACTAGTCACATATGTGTCGTTAGTTTAGATCCTTAATCTAATAAAATGTCGGTAACACTCTCGCCTGCAGCGCACAGTCGTATCATCGAACGAGATTCGAAACTTAAGACATTTTTGACAAGTTTTTGTCTCCTGGTCGCCATTTGTAATTGCGTTGCGCGAGCATCGACCCGAAAACCTATTTTTCTTTGTTATTGCTATTGTCGACAATGGTGCTTTTATATAAACAAATAATAGATTAGCAGTGTCTCGTTTGAATGTTTGAATGCGTCTGGCCCGATGATATTAGTTTAAGAAACCAAAAAATACAAGTCAACCTGGATTTATAAATAAAGTGAATGTAATAGACATCATTTGGAGTACGGTACATGAATACCATCAGGTATCACTGTGACAAATTTGCGAAGGGAACACCTGAAATTAGGCATCGATGAGTTGTTGACGGATTGTAGAAAAAAAAAACTCGTTGTTGCCTTCTTTCTCGCTTGGATGAACATAGAGATGGATACTGTTACATACAATATATATATTTTCCCTTCGTGTGGAAATGAATATATCCATTTTAAGCCGGAACTCTACTTCCGATTTACCTACATATCTATTGTTGGCTGCAGTTTTGATTCCGCTGGTGTTATTTCATTGTATCGTTGAATTTTTTATTTTTAGTATTCACACACTTCATTACGGCGGTACAGTATTCTTCTCGACTTTTGTCAAAATAGCGTTCGTACGTTTGCAGGTGTAATAGCACTGAACCCTTCTGTTGGGTTTAAAATCCGCTTTAGCCAAAAATCTTAATACGACATCTCGAGCTGTGCATATATTCTGCTTTAGTGGGTCAAAGTGTGGTGTTGGGATTACGAAAACAAATGAATGGGTTCTGCAATATTACAGGTATTACTTTAATATAAACACCAGGTGTCAAGTACGAACTATTGTCATGTTTTCACTCGGTTCAAGTGCTAGCTTATGAATAAAAATATAACATAAGATGAATTTCCAAAAGTGATGGCATTGAAGCAGGCTCTGCGATACGACCAAATCTCACGGCAATTGAAATTTTAGATTAAGTTACAGCGTGATGCAAATACAGCTCACTTTTATTGTGTGTTGTAGTGGTTGCGGTGTCGTGTTCAACGCATTCTTTCAGCAATGACTTGAACTTATTAGAAACGGTCTTTGAGGTTTCATGCATTTTGACGGTAGTAATTCAAATGTTGCAGCTAGAACTTTTAACAATTTGATATTCTCGTATCATCACCCACCGGTTGTCGCCACATTGCTGTTAATGTAGAGATGGAAGGTCTTAAGGCTAAATGTAACGACCCACCTATCTCTTCGACTACAGCCTTGTTCTAGTGAACTTCGTAGAGCAGAGGAAATTGACAGAAGTTGTGTTTTACTTGTTACATATTTTGCTACAGTATAGTTAAATCAATTTAATTGAGTTCATTTTGTTGCTGGAACTGACTCAATAGGTAAGCCAGAGTGTTTTGCTCTTGACTTATTTTCGCACCAATATTGCAAACAGAATTGTGTAAAAATCAGTTATGCCAAAATCTAGATCATAGTTACAAGACACTTCAACATTATATTGTGATCTATACGATTAGGAGCCTACCACCACCTAATAGAACTTGATAACCTTGCAAACCTGTATTCCTATTGTACCGAAAACAGTTGTAGAAATGCAATATGATTCGTGATCCAAGTTTTTCTCAGTTCCCAATGCAAGTGAGAAGTCACAGATTGTTTGACCTTATCGCTATCGTTTGATTTACACGAAACTAAATATAGTTCTGAGACAAAACCAATTTAATTAAAACTATAAATATATATACCTTGTTGCCTGCTCTCATTTGATTGCAAATGATGTAAATTTTGATCCGGCTCTTCATGTGAACGTTGCTGCGTTTGTAATTGGCCGTTGCTTGATCACAGGCAAACTACCTTCGGCAATGAGTTGTTGTATTACTTTTGCCAAGTTCTTTTTCCGTTCCCATGGTCGCGTGGCGTAATCTTTTATTGAAATAGGAAAACAGTGATCAGGTTGATATTGTGTTATTACGAAATCGGATATTAATTGTAAGGGATAACACAGGGTTTGTTGTCGATTACACTCACCATTTCGATGGGAAAGTTAGTCAAAAAGCAACGGTATTGGCAGAATGCCGTTTCCAGTCGATGCACTAGAACCTTTTTCGAACTTCAACTTTGATTTAAATTTACAAATGTCTATTTTTCCCCAAGATTTGTTGGTTAATACCTGGCGATTGCGTATGCTTGGGCAGAAACTGTCCGACTGGGCCTGTTTATCGGAAATGGTCCCCTACGTGGGCGTTTACAAAAAACCATTACCAGTGTCTGCAAAAGTATATTGCGAAAACCATAAGATCTCAAAATCAAGTTCGTATGCTGAGACAGGCACAAAACAAGATCTATAATCCCTTGGATACTTCATAAAAACCATACCATATTGTTGTGGTTCAGTGGTTCAATAAGGGTCATGAAGACCAATAATCTCGCGCTGCATTGTTACGGTTAGCCTACCGAATTTTTATGTTAAATTTTAATCATAATATTTTTATTTTGTAAACTTTTCCACTAACTTGCAGATTTTGTATGAACCATTCATTCGATTCGATAGAGACTCGATCCTTCAAAAACTTTATTCATAACTGTGATAATTCCATTCCACAAATATAATGAGCTACTATTCTATCGTTCCTTTTTATTATATCCATTGTTTCATTGATATAATTAGTGGTGATATTTGATCCATATCGTTCACTGAATGCATTTGCGGTGTGGTACGGCAGTTTTTGAATACGCCAGCGTTTGCTATTGAAACCAATTCTATTTAATAAAAGCATTTGAATACATTCAACTGACGACGCCGTCTGGCTTATCACCATTCTTCTTAATAATATATTAATCATAATAATAATAATAATGATTTGTAAAGCGGGAAATTGAATGCTATTTCCGTTGTTTTATTCTGAACAATATATGCAGTTAGTTAGCGGGACGGCCTCGCTTCATTTATATTCGGTTTTGCCGTCCATAAACAAATGGCTTATTGTATTGCAGTCGCATATCGTGCGACCTCCGTCTTTTTCCCAGTATTGATGCCGCGTGTTTATTGGCAATTTTGCGTGCCTGTTAGCATGTGTGGGCTGAAATATGACAAATGATGCATTGCCTGCACGTTCTACCGTACTGGATATAGTTTTTTCGTTGAGTCGCAGGTCCGAGCGTAATGGGATGTAATTTTTGGTGAATTAAAATAAGTTATAAACATTGTTAGCCATTTGATTACATTGCCACATACGTTAACCGGTTTGTATAAACGAAAAATGTAAATAATTGCACGTGAAGTAAATAATACCACGCTATGGAATAATCGGAGTAATCACGAAGCAAATGTTATTGTTACGAGCATTCATGCACATTCTATCACCTTCCTTGTTTTCATTCTTGTCGAAACTGAAATAGAAATGTCCTCTTATGAAATTGGGAACTAAAACTGCAGTAAGATCTGCTGTCACCCTGATTTTATTCAATGTACTGAATCATTCTACAACATCGCACTTAATATTTGTAAAATTATTTATTTTACGTATTTATAGCCTGTAGAATAAGTTGCTATTCAAAGAATGACATAACTCACTCTAGTTTCGATAATATAGTCGGGGGTATATAAGCATATATGAGCATTAATGTTAAAAGTCAATAAAATATACGCCTCTCACGTGTGTCGTTCAAATTTGGCGCCTTCTGCCCACCATTGTACAATACACAGAATTTAATTGTCTCAGTCAGTATCATTTCAATAGTACCGAATCCTAAACAAGCATTGGAGAAATGTCGTTTGATAAATGGTAGCAGACAATGTGGGAAACACAGATGTCAGGAAAGCGATTTCAAACCATTCATCATCTCTTTACATTGTTCTACCGAAAGTGATAGATACAAAATGCAATTGAAGCATATACTGGTATTTCGTTAACCCTCGTTCTCGTTTCCGGTAATGTGCTGTTGAAAACACAGCAATTAAGTAGCAGTAATTGTCGTCGTTCTGACTTTCAATTCTAACTCTTTTCCCCTTTCCGTTTTACCCGTCGTATGTTTTGAAATTTTACGGGAATGTTATAATTGAGATGAACGATGCTAGAGCTGTCAAAAATTTACGTGTTTCACTGCATTAATCCCATGAACACACGCTACAACATCTCCTAATTAATGTCTTACGCGCGCGAACTGCATAAATGCAGATGGCTGCATCACAACAGCACAGCAGCACCTAACCAAAAAGGAAACAAATTAACGGGGGTAATCTGGAGTTGGAAAGGGGAGTGTTCGTAAAAGCAAATCTTATAGTTATGTTAACCCCATATTGGGAACAGCTAAAGTCAAGTTATATTCAATATTTCAACTTGTTTTACAGCACGACAGACCAGCTTACAGCACTCCACAGCCCGTTGAAAATACACCCGCTAACAACGAATGCAGAATGGTAGAATTGCGTGGCGCTAAGGTTGCGAGTTTTTACGTTGGCGGCGATGAATTTATCTGCCTTCCACAGGTCTGTATTTTTTTAATCCTGACGGTATACTAAATGCTTGATGCTCCCCAAACCTGCATAGTGATAGATCATATGACCTAGTAAAATGACTGAATGTCAGAACTCACTCACTTGCGGTTTTTCAACATTTCCATTAGCAATCTCACGCCCCAATCAATATTAATTTTCGAATGCCACGCATTTCAATCACTATCATATATTGTTTTGTGTTGTTCGCGCAGGCATTTGACCTTTTCCTGAAACATTTGGTCGGCGGCTTGCATACGGTTTACACTAAGCTGAAACGTCTGAGCATCGCCCCTGTCGTCTGCAACGTCGAACAGGTAAGTTCACACTAACAACTTAAATAAGTTCAATTAGCCTGACATTGAGTATTGCCTACTGCCCTACTCAACCTAATTATTTAGTTGCCAATGAGTAGTAATATAAATTTCAGGTAATACTACAGAAAGTTACTGATATATCTGGTACCCGTGTCTCAATATTGAAATTCCTAGACCACACGTGTTCAGTATATTACAGAGTAAAAACGGTGTACGAAACGTTTCTCATCCATGCTCCCCATCAACTGTTGCAGTTTGATTTACTATGATTCGTAAAATACTCGCAAATCTAGTTGCATTACATTATTTTGTAATTGGATTGATTTTATTCCATTTCGAATTTTCGTAGGTTCGAATACTTCGTGGGCTCGGTGCAATACAGCCCGGAGTGAACAGATGTAAGTTGATAACTAGGAAGGATTTTGAAATACTGTATCAAGACTGCACCCAAGCAAGGTAAGGGAATTTGTTTACTTGCTTCATTTATTATCTTCAATGTTGTTTTCCTGAAGTATCATTCATATGATCTTGGCTTGTATTTGTTGTGGATAAAAGCGATGTTCAGTTACCTAACATCTATAAAAAGCTTTCGTAAACTATCCGAGCGAACAAGAAAACAGATTATGATCATACAATATTGAGGTTTCTTCACCCTTTTGGTTGATACCGACGCAACTCTATAATTTATTTGTTGAGAATTTATGGAAAGCGTTTCAGGTTATCTTAATTTATTTGTTTACTCTTCAGTATAGTTTATTATTAAATCCAAGTGGCAGACAGTAAGTAAACCGGAGGAATAGATCTTAGGCCTAGAGGTTTTCAAATGGACGACAATCTAAAATGATTTGATTAAAATTTTGTAAGTAGCTATTAATCGTTGATCATGTTTGCTGATAGTATTGTGAGACGTTGAAATACAGCAAAGCAAGATCATATATAATGTGAGTATCATCATCATCATACTGAACTCGGTGCATTATCTCATAATCTTTGCTTTATTTTGCTTATTCGCTGGGATAATTTCGTGTTCAACTACGTCACGGGCTACGTTTACTGTCGTCACTAAGTAATCAGGGCTTAAAATTGAGGCTACGCTTCATCGATCAGCAAACAATGCTCAAACATCAACCCCTGATCGTAATTTTCTTTAAATAGTTCAAACCGGAGAGGGTTGGGAGTGATTACCTGGATTTAGTATGCCTAGCATTTACAGTTACGGTAAAAAAGTCAGATTATACCGATTTAGACCAACTAGAAATGTTAAGAATGTGTTTAAAGAGCCGGGGTTGAGGGTAAAATAACAATATAAGCGTAGGTTAAGCGAAACATGACCCTCTCGTTCCATAGTATGACTGCGGTTGCCGAGAAAAGTGTTTCAAAAGAGATTGTCAAATAAAACTTGTTCTACAATGTATCTAAAATTCTTTCAAATACAAGTTTAATTCAATATTTAATTGTTCTAAGCAAGTTCGCTCGTAGACAATCTGTTAATCTGGGATCATCTTGTCCTGGGTAAGTTTTTAAGCCCAATTAAATAAGGTTATCTAAACTACCTTACAGTAATTTTTTAGATGTACTGTGATTAGATATTTTGTATGAATTTTAAAAGCGGAATTTTACTTCATAATACAGTTATAATTCAGTTATACAGTTGAATTAACTTCACTTTTTACGACGTTGCGTGCGATACATAAGCTTAAGCCATTCCGATTTAATTTTCAACTACATAACCTTTACACAATCCCAATACTGACTGCTCACATGCCCGAAATAGAGACGTTTCCACTTGTTTTTACCTTTACCCTTTTCGACAATTCATTCCTTTCTCACCGCAATAGAGGATCTAGACCGCGCTTTTGAAGATGAGTGCTCATGGTTTTTGCTTTGTTTTATGCTCTACAACGGAAACAGAAATGCCCTTTTCTGTCTTTTATTTCTTTCGTGATGGTTTACAATTAACTTGAAAGAGTTAATTTGAAGGTCTTACTGCTTTTGCACACACGAACATTTGACAGTGATTATTTTCTTTGTAGTTCGGCAAATCCTTTAGCTAAGGTTTGTTGATGACTAAGATGATAATTGGCTTTTACAGAAGACAAAATTAGGGAAAAATCCATTAGCCTGTTGCTAACCGGACTACTTACCGACAAATACTTTGAAATTGTTCAGCCTCTTACCAGTAGATTTCATTTAGAACTAAATGGGCTTGGAAAATATACATAGCAAGGGCGAATATTGCAATGTAAATTATAAAAAATTAAAGAAAATCAGTTACATATAATCTGTCAGAACTAAAATACTGTTTTATATTAGTTCACCATTAATCAACTAAACAATTATCAGTGATTATGTTTCAAAGTTTCCTTAATATTATCGCTAATTACAGTCCGGCTTATACTATCTTTCTACTGACCACCACCTGTGATTCGGAAATGTCGACAGTCCTGATGCGGTCAGGTCGCCTTGGGTAGCGGATTAACCTATATCATAATTGTAACAGAATTTCAACCCTTCGACCTTTGAGCGTAAAGCTAAGTACACTCTAATTAGGTTTTATTTTGTGTGTACATGCTGCCCCCCACTCGGCCAAGTGCTAACAGTTGGTATAACGGTTTTGATTGTCTTCGAAATTTCTGACTGTTGTCGATATTTAAGGCACCACGAGAATTAGGTTTTTAGGTAATTTTTTTAGGTAAATATGCAGCTAACTTGCAGAAAACTTTAGTATTAAAACAATTCAGGAATTGATTTTTGTAAACTGTTCGGTCCAGTTCAAATCCCACCACTGCTTTATATGTGTGTGTGCAGCTCCCAAAGACGGATGCGCAGTTCAAAGCATGACGGTGCGGGTACAACTGTATAGGTTGTTGTGTCTCAGCAAAGGCATGTCTTGTGGGTGCGAAATATTATCTACAGCAGGATTCATTTCAAACTATGAGTTCCCTTTGATAATATATGTAAAAGTGAAATTGCTGATTTCAAATGGTTTAGGGATTATTTTCCAGCGTATTATTGCATTATCAATGGCAGGTCAAATGTTTTCCGGAGAAATCTCATTGACAGTGTTGTGTCACTGTTTATATTCATTGCACTGCAGTAGAGTATCATACGATTCTTTGGAATTTATTAAAACAGAGATAGCAATAGGATTCAAAAACGAGTTCGGTTAGAATTGGTATCATATTGTATGTAAATGTAGATCTCTCTCTTCCCCGTATTGTGAATAGAACAAGTATACAGTAGAGTGTCATACTAAATTTGTTATCCCGGATGTGTTATTGACTAATTCAGTATAGCATTAGTAAAACTGGAACTATTCTCTTGTATGTTTAATATTTCTCTTTGTCGTAATCAAACCGCTATCAGTATCATTTGTCGGGAAATAGATCATGATGAATGCGACAATATTCTATTGCGGACTAACTCTCTAACGACTGTTCGCGTTTCGTTCTAACCTACACTTCCAGCAAGGGAGATTAGAACGGGCATATATGATGCTACTCAATTTCACATGTAGTAAATATAATTGTTTTCAGTTCATTTCGCCCTGGCTTCCTAGTTTTGCCGAAATGAGGACACATCCTAATGTCAAACAGGAATATAGTTTGAATTCGATTTAATTGCACAAATTGATTACAGTCAACGTTAAAAGTCATCTAAATATCATTTTCTAACCTCCTTGGATGCTTGCACCAGCAAATCCTTATATAGCGCAAGGGTGAGTGTAATGGATGTTTGTGGCTGCTGATGTGTGAGGGATGGCTGTAGATCATTTCTGGTTAACGTGTGACATTTTCTCATTTTCCGGTATACTTTCCTGGAACGGGGCCCATTGAACTAAGCGACTTTGTGCTTGCCTAGCATGACGTACACTTTTGTATATTTTCTTTGTAGTTCGAAGAACGATGATTATCTTTTCTTACTCATACTATTTAATTATATTCCATTCCAAGTCGCAAATTTCTGCCAAAAAAATGAACTCCATGCCCATCAGAGAATCGTTTACAAATATAACTTATCGACCTTATTTCATTTCCTTATTCCATCACATTTTGATAACTTTTGTCACCAGAGATTCCAAGAATCAATTGTGTGTTCTGATAGACTTGTAGGTTAATCAGTTTGCAAGGTCACAAACTCTTTGTGACAGATAATAATTTGTCGATAATGATACTTTGCTACATCAGCATCCAGGTGAAAATAAATTATATACAGTATTTATTGCAATGTCCAAACTAATCTCAAGTATGTTGATATGAGTAATATTTCCACTGTCAATTGTCATTCATTCAACATTTTTTATGTTGTATCACTCGCTGCGGCCAAGAATGTAAACGCCCAAAGCCGAACGTGATGATTTGAGATAAAGTCCTAACGAACAAGTTTGATTAGCTTTTTTTTTCGTTTGACCGATCAGATTTGTTTACTGCAGAAATTTTTGTTATGGGAGAATTGCGTGCTTCCCTGTAAAATACCGTTAGCGAAATGATAAAATTTATTGATTGTCTGACACAAAGTTATGTAAGTCGTCTGTAAAATCGGTGAGGTTATATTTTGTGTCAGAGGATTGTAGAGAAATAATTTGTCATTTGCTATATCAGTAGTTTGTTTAGATACTTTTGTTCCGTGGCTAGGGTTCTTCGTATCCCCTAGGACCCCCTTCTCCACAATCGGCTCTTGTATATTCTTTTTTGCAATTTTCTGTCGTGAATTTGGTATTTCATTGCCTGGTATAGATAATGAATGCAGTCTTCGAGATTCTATTCTTGGATAGGTTGCGTAACATTTGTAGAGTCCTTCTCTGTTCGTGAGAAATATCAATGTATATGATGCACTATTCAACTTTACGATAATCTCTACTTCCTCCTACTCTACCATTGGTGAATAGCAGTAAAAATATAATATGTGTCATCCGTGCCCAAGTATGAGGCCTCAGCAATTTAACTGCTTCGCAATTTTCATACCTAGTCCCTTAGTAAATTGAATTTAGAATTGACAAGGTCATAACGAAAAACGCTGGACAAACAGATTTGACTGTACGCACCAAGAAACCGCACTTACCATATATTGTGAAACTAACTTAAGTAAATGGGTAATGACTTGTTATTTCCCGGATTTATCATTCATATGTTGCAGTGCATATCCTGTCGCTAACGCAAGAATATCAAACAGTAAGCACACGATTCGTTTGAATGACCGGTTCAAAAAGAACTAATTTCGTTTCGATTTCGCAATTGAATTGAGTTTAAAAAAAATATATATGGAAATGATCTGACTAAACACCGCGTGATGAACGATATACCATTAGTCAGTCGCAATGGAACAATCTGTTGTCTAGAAATGTAAGAGCTTTTCTATTCTATTTCATGTTCTACTAATAACTTCTGTGGTTTCATGTAGAAACTCCCCCTCAATCATCTGTGCGTAACTCCTTCAACTGCAGTCTTAAACTCATCACACGGAGTTGCGTTAATGTTGCGATAAATACTTTTTTTTTAATATAGCGTATTTAATATTCAGTAATATTAGCGTATATGCCCGACTACAAGTTGACCTTTTTTTTACCTCGAAAGTGTTCCAAAATTAACAAGTCAGTTAGTACCATAATCCATGATAAAAACATTGAGGATTCTATAATAAGAATATGTTTTTTTTATCATTTAAAATCACACGCATCATCATTTTAAATCCTCATTCACAATGAACACGATTTTATTGCTTCAGACTACACACTGAAACAGGTACACTCTTATATAGCGTGAAATTGCCGATAAATTTTCCTATTTTGAATAACAGTTCGAACAAGTGGGAAGTATATCAGGATTAGTTTATCATGAAAGTGATTGGTTTGTTTAAGTAGTGTCTGATGGTATGCTGTGGCCATTTTATGCGTCCTCTCATAAACTACAGGAATACATGTGTGTAACATTTTATGTTGTTTGTTGTCACTTCGGTGATTAGAATTCTTAAGCACACTATGGCATGTAACGCGTGGCTTTCTTAATTTTATGTTACACAACAAATTTTTACACTTCTTTTTCAACAATGTTTTTCATGTAGGTTTTTGATTGGGAATTACACTCCTAATCTTTTTTTACATGTTATTATTTTTTGTAAAAAATATAATATGAAACATGATCTAAAAATTATTAAATTCCATTTCCAAAAACTCAAGTTTTATTTTCCACAATCATACTTGGTATGTAAAAGAGATTAAAACGCCAAAAAAAAATGATATTCTCAAGATGAATGTAATCAATAGGTATTTGTTTGAGTTGTGTTTCCAATTTCAGTCGTAATAAATAATTTTTAATTACACTTCGGAGAACTGTGTAAAATCACCACCTCAACCAAATATTCAGCCGTGGTAAATCAAATCACGTCTATTTATGAAGCGTATTAAATCGAAGATAGGCTCATGAGATAACCGATGAAGTGTTAATTGAAGTATTCCCGTAATCGAAAACCTCCATATCGGTTACGACTTTTTCCGAACGATGACGTTTATTGGCTAATCTTGCGATGGCCTTTTAAAAATGTCAGGTGATTATCGTTCACGACATTAAAAAAATAAATTTTTCCGTAATTGATTGCAATGTGTCGTGAACATAAATAAATGAAATACCGCTGGGGCTTGGTGGTTTATACAAAATTCGAAGTTTCAAGACGTATTTTCTAGAACACGCCACGTACAGAATATATCGGACGTTAATGGTAGACACGATAGGAACTGAAAGAAACAAGAAAAAATATAATGCTAAAAAAACATCGCTCGGCAACGATGTTTTTATTATTTTCTTCCAAGTCTTGTCAAATTAATGAGAATATGTTTTTTCTCATCCGTTGTATATATACAAACGTCTATTTTCTTGGTAAAGACCATGATAACAATCATATTAAATCACAATAAATTAGCGTTTTTTGCTAAAATGCTCTTTAGCTTAGTTGCTTAATAATTGAGTGGTATTTTATTTCTGATCGCTCATAACTTTTCACTGTCCCTAGAGATTACATTGTTCTCTTGTCTGGAAGTCAACTTTTTAACATTTGCGTCCCTATGATGTTGTTCAGGTAACAAAACTTCCTCGATAATGCATGCATATAATGCGGAATATAAATAAGGATATAACAGATAATTAAAAATAAACGAATAAACTAAAGATATTCCTGTCAGCTATGATCAAAGTTATCGGGTTTTCTATCTAAGAGGAAATAAGAAAATGTGTCTCAATGCGGGTTGTTGAATTTTAAGATTTATCTCCTCAACAAATTTTACGCATCCCATTCAGACTTCAATGATACAGTATACAAACAACGTTTAAGTCAAAAACTATAATTGAAAAAATAGTGACAAGAGTATTGTGTTGAATTGTGAATTGACATTTTATTTTTATCAAATTCCGTTCCTTCCATATTTTTAATTGAAATAAACAAACGCAATTACGTATTACCTGAAGCTCACGTCATCGCTAGTTTATTACGTCATATTTGAAATCCTACGTTTCAAGCTTCCATCGTGTGTCTTTATGTGATATATAAATAGCAAACGGTATGTTTACGCTAGTCTGTTATCTATAATTTGCCTGTTTGCCACAAATGTCAAATTTTATCGGCAAATTACTCAATTCCTCTCCTATTGATGTCTAGAATAAGTAGTTTTTCTGCGAATAAGAGGAAAAATGCAATTACTGCAGTCGTGTCTCGCCTTCTCATTCTCTGTGTTCACCAGCAATGCCATAAACAACTCGACTTAATAATATACAATAAAGCCATTCTAGTCTCACCGATAGAATAATGTATTTCAGTTGTTATTATATGCAAACGCCCTATCAAATACTTGTGCCATTCGCTCCTCTTCCCGAGATAAACAAAATAGTTTAGCTCTTAACCTTCTCGTTGCACTAGTTCATCTCCGTAATTGCTCATCATTGAATAATTGCTATCGGTGGGCCGGGAATAGGTTAAAGTTTGCGCCGGGCCTTTTCTCATCATGCCATCGCTGTTGTTTTGTATTTTAAAATCTCGTTTGAATATTTTTACGAAGCGAAGCAGTAAGTCTCTTCTAAATCAGATAACAGAAATCACGAAATTATTTTTATTGCTTCAGCAGTCAAATCGATTGATTATCTTCGCAAATCGCCAATGATGGCTCATATAAACGGAATATTTTATCTCTGGCGGAGAGTGGGCTGGGTCACACATATGAATAGTTATTTTCAAAATTATATTTCGAAAATAGTAATGAATTTTATAGTATCTGATGGATTTTAATACTTGCAATACTTTAATACTCGGATGAATGAATGACCAACCAGTGTTGTATAATCAACAACGTCGTAGGTCTTCTTCCGGTTAAATGAACCGGTTCTTATGCCTAATACCTAAGTTACCGAAGCTTCCTCGCTAATTTAATAGCTGATAACTAACTGTAAGACGGTATGTAATCCCAAAAGTTGATTGACCGCAGATAGCAATAACGTTACAAAAATGTCGTTAGCCGCGAAAATTATAAACGCTCCATTGACATACATCTCATGTGAAATCGTGACTGTCGGGACGAGATCTTGTTCAATGTTTTTATTAAATTGTTTAGAATTAAAAAATCCATTTGAAAGCAGTTTTTGAATTCCTTATTTTCATTTGACAACTACGGCGATATATATGTACGATTTTATCCCATAATGTCATTAGCAAGTGATTTTGGTTCACCGATATTTGACAAAAAAAACAACATACCTCGTACCAAGCACTGAAAGTGTAAATGTTCCATGAAGTCGCCTGAAAAATCGAAATTAATTAAAACTTAATTTGAAAATCTCATTTTTGGACATTTACAAATAACTGAAAATTAGTTATTATCATAATGATGTTGTGGTTAACTCACGTAGGAAAAAAAACTTGCTATTCTCATTTATATCTTATCTTAAGAATAAACTAAGAAGGCTCAAGTTCATTAAAGAAAAGTGTCACACGTAATACGACGACGTCACTCTCCCCCGATAAGAAACCCCGTGTCTCAATTAAAGGCCTTCATAAATTAAAACTTTAGTCCAATCGCCATTTTGTCCTATATATCTGAGATGTCTATGAACCCTTTGCCTTGATAGGTCTTGAAAAACGATTAGAACTATTGTAAAAATCAAAACACAGACGTCGTGAAAGCTATAAATTAATCATTCATCAACTCATTAAAATATTACAATGGATTCCAATAATTTCACGTTCCCGTCAACATGACCGTGTCCGTCATCCGAATAATTAATCTTTCTATCTTACATGCAATCGCGACTGAGGTCGTCTGGAGAAGTTTAAAAATATTCTTCCTGGTATACACAATCCTTAAAAACACACAACACTCTACGTAAGAGCTTGTTTCATTATTCATGAACATCGTTCTGTTTGAAGATTTCGGAATACTTATTGTTAATGACAACTCTCTATTAATTACGATCACACGGAATTGAAGACAATTCGTAAACATTGCGGTCTTGCCGGTCCTTTTACTTTTGAAAATTCCGTTCTAGACGATGTTCGTAATACCATTTGGCTCCTCTCATGTTTATGATTTCTTTTCCCTTCGATAACACACCGCTTTTACCTTTTGCCGAACTCTCACTAGGTACTAGGCGAAATATGATAGACGCACACATACATATAAACGAAGAAATCTTTGTAAATCCAAATTCAATCCTCCACCAAAATTGACGAAAATGCAAGCTGTAATGTTTTGTATTGATGATAGCGCAATTTCAACCCATTTTATAAACGAAAAAAAAGAAATATTAAAATTGAAAATAAAGCTAAAGATCTTGAACCTAGAAAAGGCCGGGATGCATAAAATCAGTTCTTCTGTGTCTAGTAAATTTTCTGTTCTGTGACCTATATATGATATTTCTTTCTGGTATAAGGTATTGCTCTGAAAATTAAAAAATTCCAAGCTATTTTTTTTGGGAACTAAACCCTCTGTAAGATTTTCAAAAAGTTTTAATTATCCAACTTCATTGTTCGGCCTGTGGTCAGAAGTACAACTGCGTGGATACCACGGGTGACGCACTGGTCGGACAACCTTTGGCATCCCATCACCCCAAATACCGCTTTATGTCGGACAATTTTTAATACTTTGTGTTCATTTATTTTGTTTCTCATTGTGTTAAGGTATCCTCTATCAGTCCGAATCAATCGTTTTACGGTGGATTATAAATCTTTGAACTAACAGTTAGCGATTATAGAGAACTGTCATTTGACAAAAAGGCTAAATAACGAATAATTTTCCATCGGTGTATCCACGACATCACTCTAATACAGTGGTTCCCAAACTTTTTAACATCGTTAGCCCGAAATCAAATTCCCCATAGCTCAAATCCCCCGTTCACAAAAATAAATAATCCTGCGTGTATTCAATAAAATTTAATAGCAACAGTAACATAAGGATTCAAACAAAGGAACATGTTCTTGATTTAATCTCAGTGAGAAGGGTGACAGGTGCTTTTGGCTATTCTAGTGCGCTTTTTACATCAGATTCAGACCTCTCGCCAGCAGCACACATCTAAATTACCCATAGTTTGGTAACCACTGCTCTAAGACCTATTTATAATCTTTCTCAGATCCAGTATTTCCCAGCAGAAAATCTTTAGTTCTAAATTTATCCGTAAAAATAACGTCAGTTTCCCCTTGGATATGTTGTCCGATTGTTTGACATATTCCAATCCAACAATTGTTGTTTATGTTGCAAAAACCATTTTGCAGTGATGCGTTAGTCAGAAAATCAGTCACTTTCGATCGAATTCTATTATGTGACTGTAGGGCCGTATGATTGTGCAACTTCCACCATATAGAAAATAAGAAAGTACCATCTTGCGCATATATAGATCTATTGTGTACGGGGCTTTCAGAACCGTACTGGAAAATCATTATCATCTTATGGTAGGAAGTATACAGAGCCTTATCTACTGCAAAAAGCGCCTCTGGCAAGCATTGAAATTGCCCCCTGACTTAACATTCCACACCCATCTTTTATATGACTTTACCATAACAAAGGCTCAAAACTAATCAAGTTGATTGATGTACGTTTGTCGTATGTAGGCGTAGCATAGCACATAGCCTTTCTCCCGATCACCCTGTTGGTCTACACTCGTGTAGTAATGATTTCTAATTTCTTCATCAAGCGTCGTGACCTTCTTAAGTCAAACAATTGTATCATTGAACATCTTAACGATTAACCGATTATCATCAAACAGGAAGGTCATATGTACTTTTCAATTTCAAAAGACAGATTTCCGTCTTTGTATACATGTAAGGTTATGTTCCTCTATCATTCAGCTATGTTCTTATATGCCTCAGTACCATCCATCATTTTTAGTCAAAATTAGTCTTTTTTTTCGCGAAATTATCATATACCACTTCTTCAATGTCTTTGTTTGAGATTTCGACCGGTTTTTGCTATTAAGATTTGGCTCAGACGTTGTGTTTTGGTTTGTCATCGATCGGATACTCTCGGATGAATCCAGTTTTATGAAATACTGAATAATTATTTGAGTAATGTTTAGAATAGTTTTTCAAATAAACTCACGAGTTAGGACATCTGTATATCACGGAACTGCAGTAAATGACGTCAGCAAGGAATAGTGGCAGAAAATCGTTCGAGTGGTCGTACTTGATTAGAGAACAGTTCAATATCTTGTACAGCTGGGAGTCAACTGGTATTCCTTTCGTGGAAACAAAAGATGTACCGAAATCTAATGAATGTCTGAATAAATTGTACGAATTGTGTATTCATTATCGTGTTACCTGTTCAAAAATACTATATTTCTGATTTTTCACCAATCTAAAAGAAAGAAGAAGTGGTTCAGTTCCAACGTATTGACTGACGCTAAAACAATATCAATATCAGGATCGCTCTCGTAAAAAAATACTACTCGTAAAAATGGTATTGAATAACTTTTCTCGTAATAATAGTTGGTTGTTTCAAGTAAAATTGTGTGTCATTTTATAAAGTTTGATCTCGTTGATTTCCAAGCTGCACTGTACCTTAAAGAACTTGCAAGATTTATGGGGTTGACGGTGTGCTCTTTCAGAGGATTAGGATTCTCTTTCTGTTGGTTTAGAAATGGTCTTACGCACCATCGCGTATATAGAGAGACCGATAGCTCGGCATAACCCTGAGTAAATTGTGTAAAACAAAGACTTAGCTCTCTGTCAAGAGGGAACTGTCTTATCACTCAGGATTTACTGCAAATGAAATTATCTCTTATTTGGGGATGATAACTCACTTAGTTCTGTTATGGAAATCATTAACTAAACAACAATTCCTGGGTTCCGGTCTATTGATATCTGTCTGTTTGGTGATCATTTCAAATGCTACATTGTTCTTTCGCTTCATGAAAGATAAACCGGTTCAGGTCCGGCAAACTGGGAAAGTGCGTTAGCCGGGAGTTTGTAATGTTTATTTTCACACGCGATAAGGAATAGAAGTAGAAATAGAATAAACATGGCGTTATTTTTCTGTGTGTTTCTACGTGTTTAACTAAACTTTTCCTGTAGAAAAACCGGACTACAGTATAGTAAAGGGAAATTTTCATGTATATTTTCTTTCTTATGAGATTGGGCTCTTGGCCTTGACCAGTGTGCGTATTAATAACTAGAGGGCAGTATGTAGAGTTTCCACAAAACTAAATACTTCTTGAATTCATATACCTTGTACTTACCTTGTACCTTATATACCTATACGCATATACCTTGCTGGTGTGAATGTGTCTGTGTGTGGTAAAGAAAACTCATATCGAATTTAGTTATGCTCAGTCATGACTGTTACAGTATTTTATTCAACCCACTGTACGCTCAATCTTTTCACCCCGTTCACACCTTCGACACCATCTGGGAAAGAAACAATGAATGTATTGGAATTCTTAATCCATTCTGTACATTTTTGGATAATTTTTATCGTTATTGGTATAGATTTGAATAACATATTGGTTTGATATAACTTGGGTGTTATACATTGTTGTGGTTAAGTATTATTTGTATTATATAGTTATTCTGTACAAAAAAAAAGATTCGAACATCATTGGTGCAAACGTACCACATGATCAGGGTATTTATACTTTATCAACGCTCCTTGCCACTATGCCTTCACAATGATAATATTATTTCGAAGCTTATCTACGATTAGCTTCAAGAAAAGCTGATGCTATCCCCGTCCCAGACGCCGTTCTTTTTTTGTTAATCGTTTCCAGGAAAGATCATTTCGCGCAGGGCAATCTTGAAGCAAATCTGACCGCTACAATTCAACACATATCTAACTTGTTTCCTGCTATTTATTTTGACATAAATTTTATATACCATCATTGACGAGATTTAATGCCCGTCGGGCTTGTGGGTGACAAATAGTTTATTTAATAAAACTGATCACGTTTAGGCGAAGTTAACTCTAAACAGAACTAAAATATTGGCCGCTTATCAATCCTTCAATCTGTGACACGCATGAGAATAACGCGATTCACCAAACGTTGTGATCTAAGCTATTTTACTTCCTGGTTGGTTTTTTGCATTATTTGTTTCTGACAATCTTTCTATTGAAAATAAGTTTTGGTTTCGCTTGTAAGAGGAAAAGAATTTCAGTCTATTCATAAGCTTCCCTGTCTGACATTCGAATCTAAGAATAGTGATGGCATATGTAATAAAAAATCCAATCAACATGTCACTACAATGAATACACTGTAAGAAATATTATATTTGAATAATTATTTTTTAAATTGGTGTGAATATGCTTGGTAGATATTCTGTTTTATTTCAATAAATCTTTAGTTGATCTAAATGTATGCAGTATATACTATATAACCTTTATTATTCCAGTCCTTTATCTGAAGTGAGTATATTATTAACATACTTCGTATATCTATTTCATAGAAAGTGGACACTGCTTATTGTGATCGCTCTGGTACAGTTTTTAACTAAAACTGGCTGATAATATTGAGTGAGGGATATAAATATGTTTTGAGATCGATTATTATTGATGACATTAACATAATCACCCACTGTTTTTAAAAAAATAAATTAATTTGATATTTCACATAGTTTATATTGAATGATTCGTATCGCGTCCTAGTCGGCTCCGGACACCTATATCGATAAAATTCTAATATGTAGACAATTTTATAGAAGATTTTTTTCAAATTTAAACTAATTTTACTTTTAAACATTGGTGTTAATATCGCGGTTTATCGCTGGTATGGCAATATATTGCGATCCGTCGTCTGTTTACGTGTCGGTGAAATTTAACATGCTTTTGCTCTGAATCAGAAATAATTCGCCGAGATAACAGATATACACAGTCAGCCACATATCCAGTCGTTCTTAACCCTTTCGGTGACCGCCAATCACGCCGAGCGTTGATTTGCTTCGAATGTTTATAATATGGTTGTGGTCCTATCTAAAAATCAACCTTAACAAGCATTACGAATCTCTATTTATTCAGTCGATGATTAACGTTCGAAATTTGTAGGCATTTCTAGGAAGTATTCTTGTTTTTGACAGAATTTACCCGCACGTCAGGATTCGAGATAAATAATAAATTGATAACGAGATTGGGCAGTAGTACTTAACGTTTTTTCTGTTCTCAATTTTCAAAATACCCATATACTATTCCATATATACATATTACATATGTTTGATATTTCTTCACTTGGAAAATTCACAGAGGACGCACGCACAAGTATCTGTTTAAGAACCCACTCGCTCAGTATGAGAAAGTAAAAAATCTTGAAGTATAAGGCTCGTAACGTAGTCCATTAGTAAAGCATTGTTCACTATAACTTACACCATTGCCGTTCCATAATCATTGCTTTCAATTAGATATCCATGATGACGCTCATTCTGCTAAGATTTCCATATTTGCAGATATTATAGTATATCAATACTTCATTGGAATTATTTACCGCATTTGTCCCGCTAAATTGTGCCCGCATTTTATCACGTTCTAAGCCTAACACACGCTATGCGTCTCACCACGACAGATGTGTACTCCCTCTGTCATCTCATTAGCGGTCAAAAAGGTTAAGGGTGCTTAAGCTGTCTATTCTACTACATTCGTACGTTCTTTTATTAAAGAAGCGTTTGGCCAGTGAACTGACCCCTGACCCTACGCCTTATTGGTGGTCGCGGGTCACATGTGATAATGAGCATATGTCTGATTTACGCCTGAGATGACAATTCGAATTCTGTCGTAATTTTCTCGTGGCGAAAAAGAACGAGTTAGATTTTACGGCTGGAGAGTGTGACCACAAAAGATGGTAATCGCTTGATCCGTTCCTCATTAATGATGCGTTCTTAACGGATTAGCAAGTGTGGCATTAAATCTTGGCGGAAGGCTCTGTGTTACAATACATCGACAAACCATTTGCTAACCTTGTACTATCATTTGGAGAATAAGGTGTTTAGGAATGTGACAGTTATGCGGAACGTAATTTGAAGCTTGGGTCTACCACTATTTTTCACTAACCACATGGATAATTCCCGTTTAGAATTCACGAAACATTTGTAACAATATGCATTTTTCAAGCGTGCAGACCACTTCTATTGAACTGGTTCTTACTTACACCCATTTCCCTTCTAGTGATTTGTTACCGCTCTAGAGATCATAGCCGGGTAATCCTTTAATGAAATTATCTTCTCTATCAGCATCGTTCGCAAATGTACATATCTATGTTTGTTTTTGTTCAAAACTCCCAAAAGGTCTTTTGGTTCTATTCATCAAACACAGAAAAACTAATTACTCAAACCCACAGCTGTAAATATCAGTTGAAAGGCGGCAATATCTCAAATTTCTTACAAAGACTAAATCACCGTTCGTTACTTACGGCGCACTAAGAATTGCATTATAGAGTCGATTCAGCGAAAAGTATCGTGTTTTTCCGTGCTAATGACGAATAGCAGGAATGACGTCATTCCAATAATTACTCGCTTAGACTGCCCAATGTAATGAAACAATGATCGGTCGAGTATTTATGACGAGGAAGATTTTAGTTTGGTTTTCGTTTTCAAAGCGATAAATCTGGTAACAAAGAAGGCGAGCGATAGACAACGTCTGCACAATAGAGGAGTCGCCCGTGTTCGCTGTCTCAGTCGATAATTCAACACTAGCCAAATAAATTAGCGGTTTTTGATGATAAGTTTGTTCTTGTTATCTGTTGTTATTATACACTAGTAGAGTATCATTGCACAAAACGTTAGTTTTGTTTGTACGAAAGGATTTTTTTAAATGGTCTCAAGATAGTTTGAAGTAATTGAAATCATTGTAATATAAGTTTTCACGAAGAAATGTACCTAACTTATAGGGAAGTTACTGTAAAATCTTCAGAAAATATCAAAATCGTTATTGTTATAGACTACCAGATAAGTTTACCTCAACAGTGCCTCCAGCGACAATCTCTACTACTTTCTTAAAATCGCCATTTTGAATCCAATATCGTGTTTTATTGAAGATTCGCGCAGACAATCCCCAAACAGTGGTCGTATATAGAATTGGAATTGCGCTGAACGTAAATGCCTGGTATTCTGAACTAAGTTCGTTCACTACTACGTTAAATTGTTTAGAATAACATAATACTTCTGTTCTGAGATAAAAGAGCGTGCGAGCGAGGAGATTTAGGCTCTTAAAACCGAAATAATCTTGTTAAAATACTGCGCCTCTGACCAAGCCGAAATCGCCGTTTGTAGGTGACTTAGCATTGTTTAGCAGTACAAATACAGTAAAAATAATAAATTGGCTTGCTTTCTGTTTGCTAATAGATAGTACTGTCCTTCTGTCTGCGGTTTATGTAATTGGTGTTAAGTGGAGATTTCGAAACTTTCTCCCGCTTCTAAGGACGTGATCCTGGTATGGCGCCGTTGTAGGTTAACCCTAAACCACGCTGTCCATAAATTTACTTTCAAAACTAACCGACTGAAAACACTTTTATTACTGTGTTTAGTGAAGTGGATGCAGAAATCGAATTTTTCTTCATAACTTAGTGATTCTTCTTCATAATATGCTCTGATCAATGTTGAGGATTCTTTTCTAGGTAAACGAGTTCAAAGTTCACTATCAACAGCAATTTTAGTATTTATCTGATTTTGGTCTTTTGCCGTTTTAGTTTTTGTTGATCAGAGTTATTAGCGATATTTTGGCCGACTTTCATGAATTTGGTCCCTGTTCTGTTCTTCTAACTTTTAGTCTTCCCTCGCCGCCTTTGTCATTTCGCTGCGTCGTGTTACAGCCCTTATAGCGGCTTCTCAGGTTTCCATCTCCAGATGATTGACAGCTGTCACGTGCTATTATTACACCAATCAAGTGTCGATTGTCAGAATCTGTCAAATTGCAGTTGGACACGCGAAAAAAATTCTTGGATAGATCGATTAAACAAACATTCAGAACTTTTCTTTCTGGGGAGCAATGGTTGGAAAGCAATTTTCTGCTTTTCCTTCCACCTCTTCCGGATGATTTGCGACTCGCGATAATTTTTAATCGTTGACTTCCCGATTAGGGAATCATCTTGATTATTGGAAACAATAACAGTGCGCCATTGTTCTTTGCTCCTAATTACCAAATAATTAAGGCTAGAATGAATTCCAAGTTATTCCAAGAAATTCACGAACCAAAATTCCGAGCCGGTGCTCGCGCTTTATAATAGTTATATACCTATCAGTTATTTAACTTACCTTTCATGAGGGCACGGGTATCCATTAAGGTTGAAGGAATGGTGTTTACGGGCCTCAAGGTAATAGGGATCATGCGCGCAATCGAAAATTAAAAAGTTGATAATATCAATGAATAAAACTGAGGATAGAAAAATAATATATATATCAATCCAAATTATTCACAAGATCACAGTAATGGTTGAAAATAATGGAGGTGTCGAAGTGGGTACTGCTGTAGTGTGGTGTGTAACGGAGGGCAATTTTGCTAAAGGCCTATATAGACTGAGGATGGGTTAATTTTTCTTAAATATTATTTGGGCTCTGGAGTATTATGTAGTATTCGGTGAAGCATGTCGACTTTAGGATTCATTTTGATCCCACTATGTAAAAAATAGAAAATTATTGAAGTAGGAGTGGTGTTCTTCAGACCTATAGTGTTGTAGTGAGCATGAATGTAAGAATCTACAGTCACTGCCGAATCATCAGAATGTATATAGAAATCTTATATGATGTGTAATTTCTACATATATTTTCTACAACTGACGAAACTTAAAAAAAAATAATAGATAAAAATATTACCGGCTCTATCAAATTCAAAGGCATATGTTTTGCAGTCGGTTTCGGAGTTATTTGTTTTGTAAATTTAAAGTACTTTAGGGGTTAAACAAGTGAGTCAAATCACCCAATGTTGTTTTATTGCAAGTTTCCCCTATCTGTCATTTGAAATTCTAGCCTTATTCGCCAATCATTTGCCGTACATCAAACTATGTATCGATCTCTATATGACAGAAGTCTCTTGTGTTCTTGGTGGGTGCGAAATGACGGTTCCAAGTGGTCCGTGACGCGCATTAGCTTAAGCAGCTTAGGCATCGGCTATTTTGACTTCTTTGATCGATGCTATAATGGGTGGTGATATCTACAAGCAATCAAGGGGTTATGCTGTGGGGCAAATTACGGGATTACTAATTCTTACCATGACTATTTGGTTCACCATTTGAATATATTATTGGAAATTCGAATCTGTTGTAAGAAACCTCGGAAACAATACACGTTTCTTCGGCCGTTACATATGTGCTATATACGGACCCGAATGCAATTCAAATCTTCAAAGAAATTGGGATTTCGTTTTACATTTAATATATAGACAAATAATTTTAAGAACTTGTATTTTTACTTTAACTAATAGATGACCTCATAAATCATTATATCATACCACTAAAAATGAGTAATCCCCTTTTCGTCATCGCTTCGTTTTCCCGAACAGTGTAGATTAGAAAGGGAATGCCTGATGAAACAACAAAGAAAAAAACTAGTTATTGTGCAGTTAAATGTACTATTCTACGTACTATTTAATTTGATTTGCATAATATGCTTAACAGCGCCAGGTAATGTACGATATATGCACGTATATCATACCAGCAGCGATTCAAATTGACATAAGTTTGTATTTTTACCTTTTTCATCATATGTACTAAATTGCGCATCAGTAGCTTGTAAATAACTTTCACTGGAAAGTAAAGCCATATTCATGAGTTCATATATTAACCCCAACCTTCCGACGCATGCAAGAAAGTGCAATGATACCTCATTGAGTTGATTTGTTGACCTACTAGGTTATGGTTAAGCTATCCCTTTGGTGACGTGGTGAGTACTCGATTCACTTGGTGTACCAATGCCATCTATGGCTATTTTGTAATTGGTGCTGTGAGGGTTGATTCGTTGTTTCAAAACGCAATCACATATAATACCTAATAATCTCATTTGGTACATGACACCGTTGTTTCTTCATCTTACACCTCGACATGCGCGATAGGTACTTCGTCCTTAGCAGCGCCATTTAAGTGGAAAATCATGTATTTTTTGTCAGGCCTTTTTCGTCTTAATTCGGTTTGCAAGTTGCTTTGACGCGACCTCATAAAACGCCCCGCACGACCTAGTCGTTTTTTCAAGTGAAATCACATTACCAAGAGAAGTGTCGTACAAATACGGCGGCAAAAACTGTAAGCATTGTCAGTTGTGAACTATATGCAACATAACAGTGCGGCTTCCGTGAAATTATGACAGGTCGAAACAAGTCGAAAGGATTGAGTTCTTCTTAGGGATGGCTTAATTAAATTTGCCCATCTATTCCTTGACTTTGTACAAGTGAGATTTGATGCGCGCACGAAGAACAACATTCATTTGGATAATTGTAACGAGAGATGCGATGGTCTTATGAGCACGGTGCATTGTGTCGCTAATTGTAAACTCAATTAAAGAGTTCTCAAATGAATTGATCGCTTGAAGATGAGGTGAATATTTTCCCCAGTAGGACGATCGATTCCTGCATGCGGAGAAGTCGGTTAATCGCGTAATTGAATATTATTGACTGGACTGGACGTTATTGCGTAGCTGTGCTGGAAAATTCGAAAACGTTCAATTTTGATTCGAGTCTACTGATACGAATGACTCGAGGGTAATAATTCTGCGAGACTTGAATGGCCCAAGATTTTACTTGACTTGCATCTATCAACATCGAAAACTTGTATTTTTTATGACTCAAGTGTACACTTGACACTTGACTTCACTGAAGTCTTTAACAAACACAAATGATTCCTTTACTTAACTAGCGATATCGACCTTGAATGAAGTCCAGTTAGTAACCTAGACAATCCTTCAAACATTACAATAAAATAGGATTTTACTTGGTCTTTCAAAACAGACAACACACCTTCACTGAAACTTTCGACAACTGGAGTTTTGACTTTTAAATTGCAGTAATGTAAACTCTTGTTAATGAAATGAATAGACTTGAGGTAGAATTTTATATAGTTTGTAAAATAGAGGCAGTGATCCCTCTTAAATATGATGGGAAGTGTTAGTGTAGCAGTATTAGTTTTATATACAGTAAAATAGTATTTTTTGTTCACAAATTATTCCATTCAAACTGTTTTACATAATTATTCTTTATTCTATGTACTTAATGCGATGTAATCTGAGTTCAAGCTGGAACAAAGCAGCCTGAAGCACGTTAGAACATACCTAAATATATACAAAAAATGAAAGATATATTTAATATGCAATATGAATATATGTAATAAATTTATATGAAATACTTATACCTTGACCGCCACTGCCTAATTTCTATACTCTAAAGCTCATGCAATTTATAAAACCTCATTTAAAATGTCACTTGCATATATCTTCAGTAATCCTTGATAGGGTCAAATTTCTTCCTGCAAAGACAAGAAACAAACAAAAAACCATCTTATAGAATGAACCATTATGTTGGTCTTATGTTTCCATCGGTGCATTCTCAATGTTCTAAGACAGTAGTGAATTTGACGCTTCACAAAGAAGAGACGATTTTGTTTGCGACATCATTTATGTTTCGTGCATTGTTGATCTCTTCCCAGTTTCAAATAACCATCAATTTCTATTTCTGACGCATTTTCCGATAATTCTTGTCGAAAAGTTTGCCGCCATTTTTTGTCTTTTCGGTTTTGTATCGAGGAGGTTAAGGAAAATGGTAAAGGACAACCGTGCATGCATCAATTCATTAGAATCCCTATCGTGACTGATAAAAAAGCAATTGTTTCAGTAACTTGAGTACGGATAGCAAATATTGAATGAAAATCCCCGTTCGCACTGTATTGTGATGATTAAACGTTTGTCTACTTGGATAAGTCTTTATATCGAATCTCGCACTTACCCAGGATCGAATATCCTCTTTCAATTCCCATTCCCGGTACTTTCAAGTCAAAATGACTTCGTTCAGAACTCGGAATTTAATTTTTAAGAAATTTTAAAGAAAGTAAATATGCTCCGTATTCGTGTTCTTATCTTTGAAAATTCTCTTGTGACTATCTAGGTCTAGAGTTTCAGTAAATATTCAAGTGATTCATCAAAGAAATACATGTTGCAACACCAATTAAACAAAAACCGCATGCCAGTTGAGGATGCGGTATTTTCCATATTTGATCCCGGAACACATCTTCCAATTACTTCCTATCTTCAAAATGGGAATTTCATTTTCTTTATTGTCTATATTAGTCGTACATCCATCATAAACAGGGAATCCATGCTGTTGCATATCGCATTCCCTTGTCTGATGGTGTTTTCTTAGTTTCGGTTTCGTTTGCCTCAGCTTCAAATATCAGTATTATGATTTTAAGTCAATTCTGGGAATAGCGGAAGTTTTATACTTCAGATCAGGTTCAAAAATATAGGTTGGTTATGGACATTGTAACTTTTAGCACCCTTATGTATTGTACTATTGTATATACAATAAATCTAAAATTATTTCTCATTTTATTTCAGTCGTCCTGGCCGTCCACCCAAGCGATATCCAATGTTGCCACCGACTACTGATCTCATGTCACACCATGGTGGAATGAGACCGATGAACCCTACTCATGTGAGTTGCATTTCGTTTTTTTAATAAATTGAATAAATACGCCTGAAGAATAAATATATGTTGGCTTTGAATTAATACTGTTGAATAGTTTATATCCATTAAATCTCGTTTCATTGTTCGTAATAGGGAATCCTGAGTCCAGCTGAACTTAGCAGCTTGCATAAGAGGATGAGGTTCGATACGGATGCGGAGAAACATCTTCAGCAACACCAGGAGAGAAGAAGTGAGTTCACACATATGTTATATACATATTTATTATAATATATCAGTTTTCTCTTGCATGCATTTACCCAATGCATAGTGTATTCAGTTAGTATGTAAACAAAATTAGTTTGAATGCAGGGAGTGAGACTAATGTGAGATGCCTTTTGCCTTATATTGTTAGATCTAACGCTAGGCAGAATGTTATAACCTTGCAACATAGTCTAGTGCAGCCAGCAGCCAGTTCGTTTAAATGTACATTTAGGTTTCGATATTGCATAAGTAGTAGTATCACCTTAGTATTTCCCTAGCTACCTATTCGAAGTTTTGTCTTCACATGCGTAGATAGTTATCCATAACGGTACTCGACATTCCGTCCAACCAACATAAGGATGTCTTGCCAGATAGGGAAGTCATCTTATACCTCTAGGCCTACTTACCCCTCTTCAAACCTCTTCTCGACGACCCCGAGCTACTGATAAACTGTAATCTAACCGCAGTACACTTTGTAATGCACTGTAACTCTCCTCTCCCCTTACTGGAAGGAATTTACATTGAATGTATTTTTTCCCGTATGCAAACATGTAAATGTATTTGTGTTGCAGCTTACGGCAGGTACTTAGCGATATGTTAATATATACTTTGAGATATCCGAGACAAGTTGGTTTAACCCTTCCCCACGCACTTGTTTGCTATTTTATCTTGGCGCTTCCGTCTCCCGTGAAGTGTTAGGTTTGAAAGGTAATGTTTATTCTTTACTGCGTAATGGATTGGGGTAATGGAAATCAGCAAATTACTAACCAATTAGTGGTGGATTGTGAATATTTTATCTTGAATGAAGTAGCAGCACGATATTTCCCCTAGTGGTTAAATGGGTCCATTTATCATTACAAGATTATGACAGAACTAGCATAGAGTAGCAATCAAAATATAGTACATTGTAAATAAAGTGGTTGCCAGTCATACCACGTACAGCTTTTTCTGTAGAGCAATCACTTCTTTAATATCGCATGAAAGTTAGTAATGAAATAATGAAGGAGTTGAGTAACGTCCCTTTGACGATAACAACACGTACATACTTGAATTTGAGATCATTAACTCGACATAGTCGGAGCCTTTTGTTCTGATATAGCATCGCATTTTATTTGTTTAGTATGATTATCTCTACTTCTTATACATACGATGTTTCCGCCTGTCACCTTGATAACAGTACGCGGGTCAAGGGTCATCGCTGATACGATAAAGTGACAAACATGTTTCTATGATTTACAATCTTCTGTCAGAATCTCAGAAAGTATTTCAATATTGAATGAAAATAACTACTCAAACATAAGTTGTGATCGATTCCCCAATTGTTTCCATGCGGCCGTTTGACATGATCGTAAATTCAGCAGATTTACTGTAATTCTGTTGATGCGGTTGGGTTTTCAACAGGGTTCGTTTGACTTTAGAATTAAACAATAGTATATTAGTTCAGTGCATAAAGTAAACTAAAATACTTTAGTATCGCCTCGGAAATCAGACGTGTCAATTAGAATAGGTAATATGTGTCAGTAATAATCGCACAGGCGGATTTAATGACAGTCGGAAAACAAATGTAATTCCAAACACTCGAGTTAAATAAATTTCAATCTCTCGTCAAGATAAGCGTGACAATCGTCGCAAAACAATTTGCCAGTCATTATTTACCAAAATCGCTCAGCTACTAAAAATCTATTTATTGGCACGCACAAGCTTCAAAACAAGATACAGAGCAACGCATCAATGTAACAATATAAAGAACTATCAGTCGGTGGGGGAGTGGATGTTATCAGTGGGACAAGCCCTCAGTCACTTTTCTCTTTTCATTCGACTTATGGCATTATCATATTTATTTGCCAAACCACGGATAGTAATATAACGCGACAGCACCAATTATGATATATGATATGAAATTTGCGAAACACGGCAAACAAGACCATAGTGTTCCCTTGATATCTCCCCCACTTTAAGTACTTAAAAATTAACAGACGGATTATTGATATCAAGAGAAATAAATGATGGTCTGCTAGGCCCCGATGTCTGCATGATCTCATCCGGTGGTCCGTAACATTCGCTTCTAAATCAATACATAAATAATAGTATTTTACTACTATTTTGTTGATGCATCTAACTGAGACTGACCGTTAGCACGTCATAGATCAATTTGCATCACTGAAAACAAGGAAGTTGCACTTGTAATTTCCATGCTTTGCCTCAATTTTTTAATTAAAAGATACTTTGATTCGTATTTACATCTGATGTTATGGTAAAGTTGTCTGAGAAATGGGTGATAGATGTGGCGCTATTTCAATGCTTGCCATTTCAATGCTTGCCATACTCTATCTAGATTTAACGGTATAACAATCTTTCTAAATGTTTCCATTATCATAAAATTACAGTGTAGTCAGTAAAAAATTCCTCTCCGAACATCAAGCACTATGTACATTCAAATGGGAACACTACAGAACTTAAGTATATGTTAAAATAGAAAAGACAACAATACACATAAATACGTCGTAGCATTGCTTAATACATTACTCTTTATTGTTATCTTGCCACTGCAAGATTTACACTTACCCGATCCCGCTTGTCACCCCCCTCTACGGATTAATTCGCTTCTCCAATGGCGCCGTGTTCCGATCGAGTATGATACAGGTTAACTTTGTGATAATATTTACGGCAATTGGTCGGTCGGTTGTTACCGTTTCCGGATTTATTGTCGTTTACCGTGTGATTACGAACTCGCAAATATTCTTCTATTTGACAGCACACAGTCGCAGTTTGTCGGGCTAATTTATTACTGATAAATGACGACGATTAAACGAGTTGAGGACGACAATCTCAGTTTATCATTTTTCGAGTCTCTCTCCTCTCTCCCACTTTTAAAACAAACCGACTGCCCCGATGATTTATTATTTAGTTTTCTGATCAAAATGGCGGCTTGGACTTGGACTAGGCGACTTGACAACAATTCATTCTTCAATAATTCACCTAATAATCAAAACTACTAGGTTTCCTTGGGATACGATCAATATCAAATAGCCCTAGTATTTTTCGGATGTATATTTCTAGTATCACACAAAAAAATCATGTAGTAGAAGTAGTCTGTCAAATCCAGTTATATTTTGTAATTTCTTGGCATTGTGGAATACTTTAAAACAACCAAATGTTCAATAACTGGTGAATAAGTAACATACTAAATAGGAAATATTTGCACTATACGTCAAATTCATCTTGAAAATCCAAACTGCGTCCATGAATGATATTATTACACCATAAAATTTATATATCGTCAGAAGGGTTCCGATCCATTTTGCGTTGGAATGTTGGAAATGTGGATGTTCTGAGATTTTGTGGAAGTTAACTAGAATTTCAAGGGTGATGCGGATGGGTGTTTGAGATCCTAAGTTTAGTGACGTCTTTGTCAATGCGAAAGATATGAACTTTTTACCAATACGGGATAAGATCTTGTTGAGAATCAAAATCTTGTAAAAATAGAGCTAGCTGTAACTCAAATACTACATTAACTACATGTAACAATTTTACACTTGTTGCTTTCTATATTATATGATCTCTTATTGTTGATCTACTATTGAAATACTAAATCTATATAATTCGAGCATTATAATCAAACCTTTGTCGTTATTTCGTTTGGCGATAAATATTGAGTTTGCTCAAGGAGTTACGACCGGTATGGCTACTATTTACCAAGTTTTATAGCGCACTGCAATTAACGCCATACTAGAACCACGTAACACACAAACACAGCAATTTGGATCCGTTACACTGCTCTTGTATATATATATTGGACTATCGGATAGACCCAGTGTTGCCTATTAAGTATATATCCGGATTCTGATAAATCTGATATCTGATCTGATAAGATTAAGTGACGTTTTTCGGATCAACAAACAAAAAAACGTTCGCGCTTATAATATACTTTAGTCATAAGGTCATAGGGTTAGATTCGTGATCTTGGAGAAGACCTTTAAAGGAAATTCTGAAATATCATAGGCTCAGCGCTTGTCACTGCGTGGGACTATATAATATACAGAAGTATTACGTGTTCATTCTACTATTCACTTTACCTTTGCTGTATCGAGTATGATTTTCAAAAACCGTAATTTACAACAGTCGCGTATATTCAATAAAAATCATCCAATACGGATGGTTAGACAGCCGCGAGCTTAAAGGAAGAAGATCGCTTCCAGAGTTTGATGCAAAACACAGCAAGCAAAACATATCTTTAGCGATGCGTAAAATTCCCTGTGACTTTCCTTCATTTCGAATCGATTCGATTGCATTTTCCACAGCAACTTTGCTATCTGTTCCGTGATTCATTCTTGCGTTAGTTAAGGAGAACTACTTTTAGATGTGCCTTTCCATTTTAATCATCGTCAATCTCGCAGTGCTTGTCTGCTTGGCCGATCGTCAAGGAAACTACTGCATACTGCCTGTGCGGGCTTTCTTTGCAGTGTCAAAAAAATCCTCTGATTGATTGCATTTATACTTTCGTATATCTTCTTGTATTAATGATGTAAGACAAGTTCATGGGATAATATACCACATTATATTCGTTCCAATCTAAGAAATAGATGTCAGTTTGCGAGAATGTTTTCATCAATCCATGTATATGTACCTTGTACGTTAGGTCGAATAGTTGACACGCAACATAGACGCTACAGCACGGAGAAGGAATTCTTACATCAATTTCATTAATGTGATTATTTTCTTGTCTGCTAAATCCGCTTGTGATCACGTATATATACCGTAAGTGCAAGTACACTACAGATTATCCGGCACTCGTCATTCCGAATTATCTGTTTTGCCAGATCAAACGAGGTCTTGCAATAATCATTCAACAATATAACAAACAATTCAAATACAAGAAATACAAGTTAAGCTTATTAATCTTTTATTTACAAAACTATGAACTATGCGAAAATTACACAGAAGCTATCATGTCAGTGGCTAAGAACCAATAATATCCTCTCTGTTGCGTAATACTAAATTGAATTGCTAAAAAAGTTGATATTGATTATCTTCAGTTGAACAAATAGAAAAATTTAAAATGAAGTATTTAGAACTAAATGTCCAAGTAGAAACAATTTTCACATATGGTAGGTTTATTCGCAATCTACTGTGCAAATTCGCCTACGTAAAAGTGGCGCCGGTGTCTATGCGTTGCTGAAAAAACAATAACTGTACTAGTATAAGTACTTACTATATGGTAAAATGTGTGTTTCATACTAGTAGTACACAGAGATGTTTTCTTACGTAAAGATTCAACGACCACTTCAGCAATCCTACCGGGATAGCAATTCTCCCGGATGCGTTATCAGTTAGAGATCTTCCAGTTTTTCTCAAACGTGCGTGATCAATTTCGTAACCAATATCGTAATACCGTCGTAAGGTAAATTGTAGAAATAGTCTCCTGTAATTTGTGTCTATGTCATCTCAGATTCCATTTGTTTTCGACAATCGACACCCTAAATCGGTCGATTGAGCAGAAATTCAGAACCGCACGGAGTCCTCGAATTTCTGTCCAGTATCATTTATGATCTGGATATAATATTAATACGTTTGTTCGTTCAAGCGATACTAGAGATCACCATCTCCCGTATTGCAATATCACGTTGCTAAATACGAGCGCAAATCAGCCCTCAAATACTTGATAATTTTCCGCAATTCACCAATTGTGATTTCTTGAAGTGAAATTTTTCTCCCAAATCGATTTCGGTTAGGGAATTGAATGCTTTATATTTGGGCCGTTGGATATTATTTCATCATTAAGTGTTCTGTTTCGTGATAATGTTGTAAATGTAGATCCTGTCCGGGCCATGGTCTAAATTCTTTAGAAAAATAACATACTATTCATAGGAGATACAAAATAATAATCCTTTGTGTGATTCACTAACTCCAGTTTTGTATTACTGCGCAACTTTTGAAGAGAAAAACCAAATCCCTTCAATAGCTTATTGTTATGACTGTATAACAAGGGTCTTGGCTATCGAGACGGACAGTGAAAAGGGTACAGGGTTGCAGGGAGGAGTTGAAGGGTTACGTCGTGTTTGATCCCTATCGTAGGTATTGGAAATACATATTTGAATATTTGAAAAGATATTGTTTACTTTTAAAAAATTATGTGTTCCAGTAAAATAAATCATCCATTTATCAAATATGCTCTTTTGAGAGTATATAGTATCCATGTTCTTGCACTGGCAGGTAATTTATTAATTATTTCGTTTGTTTTAAATACGATCATTCCCATGATACAACGTTTATTCTTTTGTTGAACCTGGTTCAACAATTATTGATTTTCTCGTCTCATCGTAATCTGATTCGGCCCAACTCGATGCAGATTATAGACCGCTAATTATCACCTAAGTATATACGCCGTATTATTCTCGATACGATGTATATTTCTGGTTTGCTCTCGAACTTTTCCAACGATTAGTCATGCTCTCACTCAGGTTACTTTATCACATAAAGAATTACTGTAAAACGATATTAATACTTATCCCGACGAACATCGTCTCTGCAAATGGCTAATGTGCTTTATAGCAACGTCAGTAACTAATGTTCCATCAAGGAATCCCACAGGAACCAAAAGTAAATACCGTGTGGTTCTTCCTAAATGAGGTCGGATGCATATTACGGCGTATTATTGCTGTAAATGTTAGCTGCGAACATCGTGTCGCGATCGTCCCGTTGACGCGTTTTACGCATTGGTTACTTGACGTGACGAATTAGTTCGGAATTTTCGCTCGAGAATATCAATCGAGAGCATCCTTTTGCTCAAGACAAAACAGCCGTCGATCGTCCCCTACAAGTCTTCCTCAAGCACCCGCGGGATACATCAACCTAATGACAAGTGTCAATTCGCGTTCTGCCTATTTGTAAACGAGTCGATTCTGTAAAAGTAGATCATCTTAACCGTAATGGATAATGGATGCACATTGAACAATATTTCTCTAAAACTTTTCAATTTAAGGTCAATTGATATCAATCTAAGTCAAAAAATGATGACCTAGCGGCCAGTTTAAATGACCAACAGTATACCGTAGAAAGATTCATCAATATCCCGCTCATCTTGCTTGACAATTAAATAAACAATGGCTAATATTTCTATATTCATGGACATTAGGAATAAGTTTCGTTTCGATATTATGTGCATCCATCAGTACAAAATCAATTTAATCCACGTTCTTAGTAAATTGGATTTTTAAAAGTTGTTTTCAAAAGTTCGAAAGGTTAAAATAACTAAAATATGAATTTATCGACCCCCTCTATATTTACAACACCCCACCCACTTACCTTTTCAACTTTTGGGTGTAAAAATCACGCTAAAAATAGTGCCAATCAAATCAACCACTAATTGAAGTCGGATTTTTCGATTCTCTACTTAGTATTAAGCATACGTATGTATAAAATACCAAATATTATACGCAAAATGATGGAATTTGAATAGCCTGTTCGGTGAACGATTGGTTTTCTAGAAAGGAACCTTTTAGAAATAGAAAGCTTTAAAATACTTTGATGGCTGACTGTATAGCTGAAACAACAACAGACGCACGACGTCATGACGAGTTTCTGGATTGAGAAAAAAAATCGATAATTCCCTAGACCAGCGCTCCTGTTAATTAGCTCTCAATGACAAACTTGACACTTGTCTTTTTCACTGAAGAACACCGACGTAGAACCATTTTAATTATGTCTCCGCGCGAGCAATTTTATTGCCTGATTATGATCCGAAGTGAAACCGGAACGAAAATTTATTTTTTTCTTTCGAAGGCATGACAGAACAACGAAGATGAAAAGCGGTGCTCCCAATACGCATAAACTTGTGTCGAAAAAATTACAGACTTCCCTAAAATATAATACTGCGTTTTTTTAGCAGCGGTTAAACAGTGACTCTCCGTGGTTAGACTATATGTTTGATTGTAAGCCTAGTTTAAGTCTAATTTACTTGAATTATTTGGATCTAATTTGACCTCGTCTTCTTCTTAAGAGACTTATAATCACGTTTATACGGTAGACATAATCCCTACCGAACAGCAGTATATATCTTTGCCTCTAGCTTCTTCCAAGTGATACATTTAGGTATAAACAAATATACCGTAGAATCGATATAGATCGAATATTTCATTTACGTTGAAGATCTATAATGTACAAAAAGAAATAGTGTGTTGGTGACGTTATATTTCATAAAGGAAATGATCAAAGAAAACTAATTCCACAAAACCTCCATAATGGTAAATTGAATTAACACGAAAGTCAATATATAACTTGTTTTTATATTATATTATAAGATATATATATTTTTACTTCATATGGACTATGATCGCGCTCTTAATATATCAAGCATATGCCGTCGTAAAAAAGTCGTGAACTTTTCTATTTACCTTTACGCGGTCAACGCTCATTATTGTCGATGGAAATTGTCTTTATAATAAGACATACACTGCTCGCATACGCAATCCTCATCATCAGCATCGCCGCCCATCTGACTTTCAGGCAATTACGTTTTCATTCGAATTGTTTGTTTCGGCTTGTCTTTCTAAATTGCTGTACATCATCCTATAAACGTTAAATGACTGGAACAATTCTTGCGCTCTTATTGTAAGTTTTGAAATGCGAAATTCCGATATAATTTGTGGTGACACGGACGAAACATTTCGGCAATATATTCGATCGTGTTCTTACTTGTGTTTTGGGAGAACCTGACAGCGACGACCACATGGCCAGCTAGACCGTCCTGAAATATTCATGGAAACAATAAATTGCGGTGGATAGATAATGAGAGCGCAGATAAAAATAATTCGATTGCATATTCCAATCAGTCTGAGTCTGGCTTGCCATTAACGTCTATTGTTCCTCTATCTTGCTCCTTGCCTTGTGTGACGATAACATCAAAAATTCTAACTCATTTTTTTTTGTTATTTGGGAGGCTACCCCCATTGCTTATAATAAAAAAGGCTTTTCTTCGTTAAGATTCGGTTACAGTAAACGATTGACAGGAATCGACCCGTTGATTCTCTCCTACTGAAGGCCTATTTACACCACTCTCTTTATCAAGACTCACCACTGCCACCCAAGTGCTTGCTTTTGGCATTTCTTCATTAATTTCGCTCACGAGCGCTTCAGCGTATTAATATTTTCTTTCTCCATTGCAATAAATTTTAGCAAATTATTGAAGAAGTGTTTTGGTTACTTGAAAGTTTTCCAAACATTCTTGCTTGACCTTGACTACCAACACCTGTTGCTGCTGTTTTAGTCTTGGTAACTGATCACGCCCGGGAATCCGAATCCTGTCCCTTCTTCCATATTGTCGATCTTCTTAATTTAGATGACGTGATTTGTGGACATACGTCATAGAGATTACTTAACTGTATTTCCGTGCAACTTTGTACAGCTACATCTCATATACGCACATATTCATTGCGGTTGTATCGCCTTATTATGTTTTGACTAGGATACTTGATACGTGATTTGTAACGGGAACTTTGAGCGGCTTAGTCTCTTTGAAACACAGCACGAGAAGTGAATATTTTTATCAATATTTTTCACCCAATAACAATATCGCAGATGAAAAATAACATTCTGAATTAACTACGACTGCGGAATCGGTTCGTTTCGGTAATTGAAAACCCAGTGTGCCCCGTCTAACTTCAAACGCACGGACTCGTGCCAATACGCTATTACCGATCAACACCGAGGCGATATAAAATCAACTATATTTCCTGACAATATGTTCAATTTGTTCGCGGTCCTGTTTTGAAAATGATTTTCTTTGATCCGTGAAAGTTTGAGAAGAGCTTGTAGAAGAGAGCGCTATACAAAACGGTAATCTCTTCCATGAACATAACCGTACTTATATATGGTTCGAAATGAATCTGCTCCCTTCTAAGCAATGAATGATATCTTCAATAGTACCCTATTTACATTTGTGAGAGATAGTCTCACTGGAGCAAATCAATAAAAATTTGCCTGATTTATAGCAGGGAAGCAATGCTGTGGATAGTTTCTGGAGTCAGAATTTATAAATTTAATGATCCAAAATTCTAGTTTGATATGAAATACTAAGTTTGAAAAATATTGACATTCTCCATATTCATGACGGGATTTCTTACGTGGCGCTGTGGTGAATAAAATTTCTAGAAATCATGTCCATCAATTTCTGGTGAGATTAACAATGTCCACATTTTAGCACCCGTATTTTTTTCGTCACCCCAAGCCAAGCAAGTGTTCGAGAAAATGTTATCACTTCACTAGTCTGTCATCCCTAATTTCACTTTACAAATCCAAACTATGTTTCGGATTCGAATCATTTTTCCTAACATTAACCATAATCTCTTCCACCACATTTCTTCCATCGTAACGAAAATACTTTTAGCATTGCTGAAACAAATCTTCTACACCATCTTCACTTTGTTGTGGTCGTTCATGACAGATCTGGACTCTGCTGTTTTCGCGGTAATTGACATTAGTTGGTTATTGTTTGGGCAGGAATCCTTCAACGTCACAGAACCGTAACATGCTTCCCTAAAAAAAACAGTGACGGGATTAGCCACGATAACGAGTGCTGAAAGTTGGCCCTACCCAAAGTATGTTGTTTTTAAGCGCCCGCAATCGCCTGTAAGAAATACCGCAATTAATTAACATTTAAGCCGATTAAACCGTTACTAACACTAAAAACCAACGTGATATTTGGATAATTGTGGCTGAGGTTGTATTTTCTCCAAATTCAATATTTGTTATATCTTTGTGGTCACTAAAGGCGATTTATAATGTAAAGCTGACATTGACAATAGACGTGGAGTACACGTGGAGAAAATAAACACAAAATATTTTACACGTACTAGAAATAATTCATCTTTTTCAAGGGTTCAGGATTCAATCTAGCGAGATCTTAGTTTTAGAATTGGGTTAGTTTTCGATATTGGGTTATGCGGGAATTAATCCATTATCCGCTGTGGAGTCTTATTTCACATGTTATGGAATTACCGATGATCAAGAAACATTTGGTTATTTCGTTTACACAAGTTATTTTTGTAATCTTTGTTCAATGATGACTTCCTTAGAACGAGACGTACTTATTTGACGTAAATGTTTTCTTTTACAGTGAGCAACAGCCCGTCTAAAGATAGTCCTCCCATGTCTGACAAAGACATCAATTCTAGTGATATGCATTCCAACGCTGCTCATCTTTATCTACAGGTGAAGATTAATGTTAGAGTTTTTCGTATTTAAACAGTAATATATCCTATTAACCGATGACTTCTTCCTAGGCGCAGCAAGCACTGAGACACCAGTACCAGCAGGTTGCCGCATCTGGCTTACATAACGGACTCGACGCCCAACACGCTGCGGCCGCCGCTGCGGGGATAAATCCTGCCTTGGCTCCGCTAATGATGATGTCCCACCCGGCATTATTTTCTGGCGCTTTACCGCCGTCCTCTGTGGCCATGTTGAATCACATCAATCAGGTTTGTTCCAGTTTATTCCTGTATATATGTATATATATACATAATTCTAAAGTTGTATTTTTTCAATAGTTTGCTCAGAGCCATAGCGCAGGCGGCAATCCAGTATCCAACGCGGCAGCTGCCGCAGTGGCACAAATGGCTGCTAGTGGTGGCAGCATGCATCAACAGGCAGCAGCAGCACAAGCCGCGGCACAGGTAATAAACTCACGCCATTGATGCCACATACTTATGAAGTTAATAATGCCCATATCATATATTATTTCAATAGTGGGTTTTTAAATGTTAGTTTTACATTGCTGTAGGTGGCCGCAGTGGCACAGTCTGCAGCTCAGGCATCATTGGCAGCTGCCGCCTCGGCACACAACACGTCATCTCGTGACGATAACAGAATCAGAAGCAATTCAGTACAAGACGACAAGGACTCTGACTGTGAAGAAATTCACACTCCAAGGTGAGGATTAAGCTTCAGACATGTTGTTCGATTAAGCCATATCGGATAGAATCTAATCCTGGCATCACACCACTATTACTCGATATTTTATACAGTACTAGCAAAGCTAGCATGCATTGGTGAAGTGAGCCTTTATAGCCTTTTAAGCTCTTATAGGTATATACCAAGAATCTTATTTTGATCGCTAGGGTGAGTTAGAGGATCCTAGGTAGGATCCCGGCTGAATCCGCAGGATTGGGTAATTACGATGTTGTTCAAAGACAAACAATCGGATAAAATTTAGCTGTCATCATATAGATTGTTTTTATTATATAGATCTAATCTATCTGTTTAGAAGCTTATCGGCAATTAATCACGTCAACTCATCTGGAATGACCAATGGTATCGGCAGTGACGGTTGCGCTTCTCCACACAGCAGCATAAGCTCCACTCTAATCGGAGGAATTAGTGACGGTAGCGACAATGGGTATTCCATGCATTCGGACAGTCCGAACTCCAACAAAGATACAACCGGTAAGCGAATTCAAATCAATACGTATCAGTGTGTAGATCAATTTAAATCACAATTACTAGTGTAGTATGTGTCGTTACATAAATTGCGATTCATCGCCTTGTAATGGTTACCCTGAAAGGATAATCTAAGAATAATGAATCAACCACACTCTGTTCATCACACATGACGTAATGTATGTCTTTTGCATTTTCGAATATGTTTGCGAATCATTAGGCCGATATCATCTGAATCCGCGCGATTAAAGTTTAAGTTTACAGGATTTAATCTTTCATACTTCCAGTCAATGTGTGGTATTAGTTGCAATTTGATTCCTACATACGGTTACGATTTCATTGTGAGGAGCATATATACTTGAAACCATTGTAATTATGTAACTGTAAACCGTTACCCCACAATAGAACTACCGAGCACCCTCTCTCTGGGATAACAGAATGTCCATTTAAAACCTATATGCTTCTCCTTTGCCCAGGGGCTAGTATAACAGATACTATCTTTACATACGACGAAGATTTGAACGCTTTTACTTATACAGTGGATCCTCATAGTACGAGCGAGTTATAAGACAAGAAACTCGCTATACGAGCCGCCATTTGTGAATATTTTTGTTTCATACGACGAGTACAGATTCACAGTACGAGCGATCGTCATACACAATGGCAAGGTAAAGGGAGTCGATAAATAGCGTTTCTAGCTGACTCATCGATTTGTAAGAAAGAGAGAGAAAAGAAAGAACACATGCTCAATTTACCGCGCTTTATTCACTAAGCGCAGTCTGCACTCGCTTGATTCCCGTGTTTATTTCGTAGCGGTTATGTCCCGAGCGTTTTGTGCTAGTGAATATTTCGTCCCCCGTGCATATTTTGGATTGATTTTGTGTTAACGATGGCACCAACAAAGGCATTTTGCGTGGTTTTTGGAGCCTGGAACGGATTAATTAGTTTTCCATTAATTTCTGTGGAAAAACGCATTTTGTAATACGAGTGAATCGTTATACGAGCCCGGTCTCAGAACGAATTAAACTCGTACTATGAGGATCCACTTGTAGTCCTGTCCTGATAGAATTCTGTAGTGGAGAGAATCTTCTGCAACTGCAACTGTTTCCTATTTGATTTGTACTGGATTTGTCTTTGAGCGAAATGTAAATAATTCGATTTGAAAAAGAGAAAAATTAAGTTTGTCAAACTCAATTTGTTTTCTTTCCATCTGTCTGTTTGGTATTGGGTTTCCGCTCTTGATCATTCTGATTGTAGACACAGATGACCGCATCAGTTGGCAAATTCATTACTCTTCCATAAGTGAATCATTCGATTGTAGCAACCGCGTTCCCTAGACCGAACTTTTCTGAAGTCTGGAATGATATATCGCATTAAAATCCAGGGCCAAACAAAACATTGGTTTCATCTGTTCCTGTTATTACCGATTTAATTGCCGCTTCGCGCCTGGTTAGTGTCATCGTTCCGCGCCCTTTTCGGGATGAAGGCAAAACATTTCACAAAAGAATGTCCTATTCCGCAATATTTTTTAAATCTAGGATTTAGAAACGAATAAAGAATGATAACGCAGTCGGATTCATTGTTGCTATCGTTCAACCAGCGGGTATTCTCATTTATTCGCTGGACATGCTTACATACATACATTTTTTCAAACTTGGGCGTTGACAGAAGGCTATGCGGTTTGCGATGACCCTACTAATTTTCTAAGTTATTCTTTGTTGGTATATATAATGGTCGATGTGGCTAAATCCTAAAATACTTGTGTGTGTGGTCAACTGAGAATTTATAGCGGATTTATTTGAAATATGATTAGAAGATTTTATTTTTAGGCTGTGTATTAATAATATTACTAGCTGCATGTTATTGTATTCAATTCATGGCCGCATCATAAAAGTACCTATGCTGAACTACTCTGACCTCGAAGCATTCTTTAGCTTTGCCATACGAACCTGTACCACAGCATTGTTTTACAAGCCCGTACTATTTTTGTAGAATTACTTTCCTAATGTGGTGGCTTGTACTGTAACGTTTTTTTTATTCGGCGTCCCGTGGTGTATGCTCCTTTTTAAACCTTTGGCTTTGCAATTATAGGTCAATAACATTTGAAGATATGTAAGCAAAATAGCAAGACTAACATTGATTAATTGCGTCAGCAGTAATGAATGTCATAACGATATTTCGGGATATGTACATTGTATATTAAGGTTGTAAAATTTATTACCTTCGTGCAACCTTCACGATATTTATTTACATTGTTCTGCGACTATTTTCTTTCTTTACCTGTCTGGAGTAACCGATAGTTCTTTGCCCGGTTGGTTTTTCCCCTAATCTAGCTGAATTCCTTATCCTTGTTGCTAAAATATCATCTAACTAAATCTAACAGTTAACGACAGTCAAACATGCAAACGACCTTAAAACCCGGTTATTTTTACGAAACTTTCCGGCTGAACGGAAATTTGAAGCATTTATTACGTCAAATATATTACTGTTGTTTTATTAGCGAACATATTTTATTATCGGAACTAACTGTCCCATTTTTATGACTTAAAACATAATTAACAATACAATATTGTCGGAGTGGTTACAGATTGTCAAATCACCTCCTAAGAGTTATTTAAGTTGTCATGTTTATATAATCCTGATAATGCGAACGATCTGTGATTCTGTTAAGACTCTCTATTTGTTTTCAATAAGTTCTCAATTATTGCCGCGTAGCACGACTAGAAGTTGATTTATGATTACTATCGGATTTATACTGCTTTGCAAACACATCATCTACAGACTAAATCATGATGATGAGATGAGCTTGCGAGTATATCTGGAATAATGTGTTTTTGTTCGCTGGAATCCTTGACTTAAAATACGGATGTAGTGCGATTGTCGTGAAAGAAAATTTCCAGCTTTGCGTTTACTTTGGATTCAGTTTCTGTGCAACAGGTTGGCATCTTCAATTTCTAGTGGTTTTGTTAAACACTTATATAATGGGTTGGTAGAATACAGCTAAACACTCGGAGAGGTTGAGGTTTATGCATCTCACGATCCTTGCATCGCATCCACCAAAATCTGCACGACTTGTTCAATTGTTGTAGGAAGTATAGCGAAAAACAATGGATTACTACTTTCATTTGAGCTGAAATATGCACTTACACGCCTAGTTCCTCTTTGTAATATGAATACCATTCAATGCAATCCGTATGTCGTAAGCATGGCGTAAGCATCCTATGCAATAAGCTCAAAACATTATCGCTAGGCATCATTAATATACGAGAAAGCCAAACTCCAGCAGATGTTCTCGCTTCCTAAATTAGTGAAAAAAAACCTCACTAATCAGGAAATATATATTCTATTCGATTCTATCAACTCGGAGTTTTAGCCTGGAAAGCTCTATGCATCTAGTTGATGGTGATGGTGATGGTGCTGATGGTGTGATATTTGAAGTCAACAAATATTTATTTGATTATTTTTGCTTCCTACAATTCCTACTACTTGCCTACAATTTAGAATTTAGAGTACTGGATTTTCTGTTTTGTCGTATAGTTCACGTGAAAAACAGACTGACAACCGGAAATAGCTGAAATGCGTCTTCTTCTCTTGTCTATTTATACTATTTACCTTGCCCATTAAGTTCCTCATTTCTACATGATTTCATTCATGCAGACGCTTGAAATATCTGAGAAAAACGCAGTTACAATACAATATAAAACTATACTCATGAAACGTTGTTTTACTCATTTCCATTGCCGTGATCTAACCATAAGGAAACTTTGTGATGTTACTTCCTAATGTTTGCAAAAAACAGTTAATTGCGTAATTTACTTTTTCCTCATTTGCACTACACCCGTAACAATAGTGAAACTTCCACGCTTCCTTGAAGTTAGCTAGCTGATTTTGCAAAAGTTGCAATGGATGCAATCGATACTGTTCAAAAAGGGCTTTAGTTAATTTTTTATTATAAATTTGAGGTTATATTTCGTGAAAGTACAAAAGTTGTCTTTCACACCAACAGTCGTGAGCGCCATCATGCGATCAAATAAGTAAACTCAGCAAAATATCACCCTTGTTTATCCCATCAGCGACTAGTTCTAACATTTTTTGCTCCTCGTATCATTGACTGACTCTAACTTTCTAATTGCGTTCATTTCTTGGAATATTTTCGACAACAGCTTAGAAATATTCAGCGGAAGATTGACTTCAATCACTTCCATCGCAACTTTGACGAGCTGTCAGTAGTATTTTCCCCACAGTTTCATCTATCCATTTTAATAGTATTCCCTTTCCCCAAAGACTTAACGATTCCATTGTTCTTTCGTCCTTGTTCCTCCCAAGTTGGTATCACGATTGCTGTGTATTCAACTCAAGTCACCTCGACATGAGTTAGATTGGTGTGTGTGTATGTGCGTGTGCGTGTGTACATTAGAAAAGAATTACCTGCGTCTTCCCTCGAAAACCACTTTTGTGTAAACAAAATTATCCGATTTGAATCGCATTCATCACCAGTGGCACTAGTCATTTCGGTCGCCTACCCGAAGCAAAAATAATTACGTTTGTCAGCTTGTATTCTATAATAACACTCACAATGTGGTTTTCAGTTGTGCCAGAAACGCATTAGGGCATCTAAGTAATTTTGAGGCAATACGGGATGTTTGTCTTGATTTTAAGCAACAACCCCTCTCTCAAGATTCGACGCTGTTTGAAAACGCCGATAATTTTCTTTCTTTGTATTCCACCACAACAATAAACAGTCGTAATGGGAGCCATTTCGATGTTTTGAATCAGAAAGCATTTTCCTCGGTGAAAAGGGCAGCACGATCGCAATCGAATCAATCATAGTAGTTACTAGTTAGTTCAATCGAATGTATTTTTTTTATCAATGTTAATTCCAATGTATATTTCGATTGGACATGATTCAAAAAAACATATACAGGATATATATATTCTAACTTAAAATAAAAAATTCACATTCTCATTCACAAAATCGTATTTCATATTATCGTAAGATCATTTATCGGCCATTGACTACAGTTAAGAAGTTCTTCTATATTTCCAACAGACGGCCATGAAACTATTCGTCCCAGCTCCCACAGATGTATGGCAAGGGATTGTAACGATGAAGTTACGAGAGAGTCGAATAATAATGACGCTGATGGTGACAATGACATGGACACCATGGGCCATGAAGAGATAGATAATGAAAATGTGTACGTCTCCCCCAGTGCTAATTCTTTGTCTGGCACAAACATTTCGTCCATGCAAACTCTGCTGACCAACATACAGGGTCTTCTGAAAGTGGCGGCAGACAACGCGAGACTGCAAGAAAAGCACAGCTCTTTTGAAATCTGTAAGATTTTTCAATAGTTCAAAGTTGTTCAATATTTTGAATATATGGTTCAAATATGTCCTTATTTTTTTTAGCTGATTTGAAATCGAGGATAACGAAGGAAAGACAAATGCGCGGAAACGTCGAGAAAAAGCTGCATGAAAGCGAGCGAATAAGACGTAAGTCCTAGCTAGCACTTGATCAAATTGCATGTTTGACAATCTGTAGCTGTAGCTGTAGCTGTAGAATGAAGTACACAGAGTAAATACCATGCCATTCTGTGTTTACCTCTCTGCTCTTGAGTTTTTGGCAACAGATTGCATGCACTATATTTCGTTTCTATATAGTATTTGTGATTCAGGTCATTACACTTTGAAACAAACCCAAACATAAGTCTTGCCTTTCAACCGCAGTACGACTCGTCATTGTTATTATTTTTCTTCGCTTACGACTGACTGGCTGAAGAATAAATTTAAATTCGCGGAAATACTACAAAATATACAAATGTACTTGTAAATGCGTCAGTTCGTTTAATCTCCGTTTCTCGCGATCGATGTAAAATATTTCGTTTCGATGACGTATTTATTAAATTCGCTGTAGCGACGAGCAGCAAGGTACACTTTATTGTTTTCCATACGAGTTGACCACTGCATTAGCTTTTCGTTGTTGATAAACCTTTAACCTTCAAATACACCTTTTATTTATTTGTTTTTCTGAAAGTCGAAATATTGTATGTCGCTGTTACACGCTCTTATGAACCCGAGTACATATCTTATATCTGTATTCATGCCAAAAATGTGAATTTGAGAGCTTTCTCGGTCCTATTTACTCAAAATTCTGGATATGTTTGCTCAAAACATCCAAATTCGATATTTATATGAAAATATCTCGGTCAGCCATAACTTTTAGTTGTGGCAAAACTAAAAATTCTTTTTCTCATCCATGAATCAACATCACACAAATACGCACACGTTGAACACTTAAGAATTTATCCACGTTACAAGATTTCTATTTGTATCTGGTTTGGTAGATCATTTTTTATCCTACCCTCTTGAAGTCTGCCGTTTCCTTACTGCCCCATTTAAGCTTGATGAATATCTATGACATAGTAATTTCGTTCGTGAGAAAGAATAATTAGTAACCTGCAATACAAAGTCCTGTAATGACACTTATTATCCGTATTGCGGTTATAGAGTTATCGAGTATGTCTTATTGTATTGTGCCACCAACCATTCCTTTTCCTTTCACGCCTCGCGTGCTGTGAAAAGTTCATTTTCAACAGGTGCAGAGTTTGCACAGTATTTGACTTATTTGATGAATTTTCGTGTACTCATGCGATTGTTTGACTTCTGTTTGCTGAGTGTGTGAGAGTTGGCTTTGTTCTGTGTCACTCCATTGAATTTGTGTAATTCAGTTGCTTTGCATCAAAACACATTCCCTATTTAAACTGGACGGATATTGGCAGGTCTCTATGGTATAACTAGGTCACGTCATGTAGTGATAAACCCGGTAAAAGGTTGATTTTAGGGGAATAAGCACGAAAAAAGTCTCAACTATTTAATAATATTAATAAAACTCAATAATTCATTGGTTTGTATTCAACAAAACGTCCTCTGTGTTTTAAATACGAATCAAATTTTCACCACCTCACCTGACTGTATTTTTTACACTCGGAAAGCGACGCATTGTAATTGATCGAGTTGGCATATGCGCACAAATCTGTATACCGTTAATCATATGACATTTCAGCAGTAAACATCTCCCTGTGCAATATTTGCACATCACCATGATCATCATCAGTCTTCCTGCGTCTCAAGACTTTACGGCAAATGCAAATAGTAGAACTTGACGAACCCTCCCCTGCCCTCCTCTATACCATTGTTCCTTTCTTCGCATTAGTAAATAAAGATTAAATGATCATTTCCAACCGCTTGTATACTTAACCCTCGGTGCGGCTGTAAAGTATGGTGGCAGCCACTTTGCTGACCAAGACAGGAATGTTAAGTGCAATGGGAGGGCTAAAAGTAAGATCGTAAGTAAAATTCACCTTTGTATCTACTGTATTCCGGATTGTAATATTTCAATAATCAAGTTCCCGGTTCCCAAGTCCTCTTTATTATTAAATTATTATTATTTCATCAAATTTAAATTATTTTCATCATAATTGTAACTTTGAAAAATACAAAGTCAAAGCCAACCGTAAGTGATGCGTAGTTTATGTAGTTTTTAGAACCATTCGGAATCTGTTCTGCTTGGGATAAAATTTGAACATAACTACCAAAAACAAAACATTTATCAAATTTTAAAAAAAGTTAGGCATTCCCAAAATAAATTTTGGATTTATGAGTGGCTAGAATTTCAAAATAAAATATGGGCTATTTTTGCTACTGTCATATCAAATTTGGACACTAAAGACAAAGTATATTGAACCAATGCGCGTTTCTGGAATACACCCATACCGCTGTATATGGAAATATCTTTGCTCTTGCCACCTGTGCGAAATGTTGTTTGCCTCCGATCAGCATAACCAATTCCTCGTTGGTTAAATAGATTAAATAATGGAAAATAGAACGGATGAATTCTATTATATGGGAGTAAAATTCTCATCTAACTGTAAGAAAAATGGCAAATAGGAGATGTCACGGAAAAAGATGATCATTCTTCACAGTTGTGAATCAGACAGGCGAAACGATAAATAGAAAAATTGTCAAAAATCTTTATAAAAACCATGGCCACGCCTACAGTAAGCACTTCGAGGTAACACGGCGGGCGTAAAGTAAATACTAGCCATATACTTCGGAATCTTCTATTCCACGCTACCGGGAATTATTTACACAATACTAGGCGAGAACATAAATATTTGCCGAGCTTTCGGTCCGTTATTCCAACCTTCGATCAATAGCCCTTTTAATATTGACTCCATTTCTGTTGTGTTATGGTAGCATTCTGAATATCCTTCTTATTGTTGATGAATATCATTATTTAATCGATGTGACAATGAATGGCCCAACAGTGTTGATCATGGATTAGCACTTATCTACGTTCATCTACCATTAATTTTCAATTGTTATTTTATTGTGGTGACACTCTAGGCTCTACCACTTGACACTACAAACGCTTTTTTCAAATGTTACTTTCATTACGGTAGATCCTGTTCACAGAAAAACGATTTCGATTTTATTTAAGTTATATTGTACTGTAAAACTGGATTGAGTGGACTAGTTTGATAAGATCTAAGGTTAATGAATAAATGGTAGCGTTATTCTTGTCGGTAATTGTTGGTTCAAGACTTAAAAGGCGTTAGAATGGCTCGAATTATATAGTGTATGCATACTATCTGTTTGGAAATCAAAAGTCATCTGCCATCCGTAATGACACTGTAGCGACACCTTTTGGCGCTTTGACAGTTCTAATGATTAAATGCTCGTAATGAAAGAAATCAAAGTTTTATCATCAAGCCATCCTGTGTAACCTGTTTCTTCGCAAACAAATATCACCCTCACCCCAAAAAATCATAAGACTTCTATGAAATACTATAAATCGCATAAATAGCATTCGCCATTTTCTTGTCGCGTGGGTGTTGCTTTCTATAAGATCTTCTAAATTCCATTAATACCGAATTCTTCAACTGTTTATTTTGGGTTTTATTAATTTCTGATCACATCAGCTATCATATACATTTTACACCAAAACACAATTATTTCCTTCAAGGTTTGTTTAGCAGTGATAGTTTTTCTCACGAACGACGATAGTGCCTGTTTCTTTGACAACAATATTTTCCGGATAATCCAGCATAATATTAAGCATGATTATTGTCTAATCGGATTAGAAATGTCGAAAATCATTCACGTTTTATAAATGTAAATATAATTTAATTGCTATCAGATTACCGAGGTTGTCACCACGCGGTACAGAAAAATACTTTGACCTGGTTACCTCAAGGCTTTTCTCAGCATTTGGTATAGTTTTATGAGAATTTTTAAGCTTAAACTTAAAGACTCGAATTCACTATGATTCGACTTCACTTGTGACTCGAATTCACTATGATTCGACTTCACTTGTGACTCGAATCTTTGAAGTATAGAATTTCTCAACATGTGGTTGTTAAAAGTCGTGTATAATTGTTCTATCAAATTACTTTGACAACTAGGATAGATCGTAGGCTGACTTAAACTTTATATGTACTATTATTTTCAGTATCGATTCAAAAACGTCTGAAGAAGGAAAGAAAAATGAGAAAACTTTTACAGGAACAACTACTTGGCATGCAACGCCAACTCGGACACGATAATGGTAAGAATAGTTCACCTAATATTGACCTAATTTTTCTTATTATCATGGAGATTTTCTGGAAGCAATTTTTTGCAGGAACATTGTATAAGGCAATTGATAGAAATTGTAGTGGAATATAAAAGCCTGCGATTCATTATTGCCAGAAGGATGGAAAATCTATATAATTTTGCTTGAAATAAGGCTCTTAATTAGGTCTTTTATAATCAATTCTTATTGCAGTAGGATACAAATGCCCGTTAGAGTGCCCTTCGACCTTACCTTGCTGGTAAAGTGATTTTAATTCCAAAAAAGTCGTATGCGATTTATTTTATACTTTTGTGTGAGAAATATGTAGATGCTTAGATAACACAGCGATTAAAAGTAAATAATTGTAGAGGACTATTTTTAGGGAAACCGCATTAACCCTTCTATCGTAAGACCTTCTATCTAAAGTCCCTATTCTAGTCTCATGCAATTACGTTCGTACAACTGTCGTCAAGATAGATCTCTTCTTTTGCATTTTGATGTTTACAGTAAATCTCTCAATGATATCTCTCGCCATCATGTAACTGGTACGATATCCAGTGGTTGAATAACGGTGTAATGGCCCCGGGGTCATCTTCAGTCCTTCCTGGAAATTGACTCGATATGCGTTCTTGACAGCGACACGACAGCAGTTATAATGGGGTTACTAAATTCTTTATGGCGGTTGTCGATTGACAGTTCCTATTTATATGATGCTAAAGTGATCCGAACCCGACGAGCCGTTTAGGAGCCGTTTAGTTCAAAATTTACTTCAAAACATTTATCATTGTTTTTTCGTTTCAGATATGTCGGTGAGCAAAATCGCCACTGCTCCCACCACACCTATCACTGGTACTCACAACTCCGGACGCGGGTCGTCCATATCTCCTTCTCTATCAGCCATAAACAGCACAATGACAGCTTCATCTCATCTGTCATATTCATCTCCGTCAACTTCCCCATCCGCTATTGCTGTCTCAACCCCACCTTCAGCGTCTGACGTTTCTCTTGCACCGGCGTACACCAAGATGCCCATTTCATCCGGATCATCTCCAGTGTCTTCAGCCTCCGTGGCTTCGCCCACCGCCGTGGTAGGGTCATTTCTCAACGGTCGACTCGTTTCCACTTCGAGCTCCACCAACTCGAACAACAGCAGTAATATCGGCTCTCTTTCCCCATCTCGAGGTTCCCAGTTGAGTCCGTTTTCGAGCAATCGCCGGTCGTCCATAGCAGAACAAGAAATTACTCTGGATTTGGCCATTGCCAATAGAGATCATGTTGATCATCTTCCCATTCAAGGTTATTATCTACTTCACACTTAGTTATCTATAAATAATAATGTAGTGATTCATAACACAGATGATTATGTATTACAGATGCTCGGTTGTATTTCAGTAACGCAAGTCGTTATCAAACTACTGCATCTCAATAATTTCAACCGCTAGATGGAGTGCTATACCATCTATTGATAAGAATCACAATCTTCTGGTATCGGAATCTTCCGTTAATAGAAAGGCTTCCTACCAGACGCTAGTCTGTTAGCAGAGGGTCAGATGCCCGAACTTTTTCTAGGCAAAGATAGGCCTTTTAATAAGCTAAAGTTCAGAATGGCTGAGGATTTTCCATTACCGAAGCGGCATGGCTGATCTAATAACAGAACAATGTTCATTGTTATTTGCTTATTTTATACCTCGTCTTATTCTGCAGTGTAGGTTTCCCCTTCAGTTGTTGTACAGTCGACCAAGTTATTTTTTTTTCTTTTTAAACGAACGAACATTACTCGGTTTGCAAATAACTACGTATTTTCTTGCTGATTTTTTTTCTGTATGAGGTGAATTTCAGTGCCATCTTTGATCGTGCTTTGTCAATAGAATCGCTGTTACTTTTATTCATTTTAATTTAAGTCGAATTTCATTTTATTGCATATTCGTCATTCATTCTTAATATCCATCAGTTGCAATGCAACTCTGTACTGAACTACGGCGTAAGCCTTCTCGCGGAACATTATGTTACACTTCTTTGATGCGTCGCAATATTCTCTTTTTCCGGCTACTTTTGATGCAGTTTCACTGATAAAACAGTGAGAGGATTTAGCTAACCGATAAGTTGATAACCTGACTTGAAATGTTTGCATTCGGATTCTGCTCTATTTCGTATATTGATCATTCGCCGTCCGTAATGACGTGCGCAGTAAACCTATGACGTATCTATAATGTAATGTCTTGACTTTCTGGAAGACGCGGACTCGAGATTATTGACCTCCGTATTGCTAATAGTAACATTTATATGTTATTTTATTCAAACCTATGGGGCAAATCTACACTGACTCAAAATTTACATTCCAAATAATATGCATATACTAGTTCCTGATGAGGATTGCAGTTAAGCAATCTTTTGTTCAATCTGCAGTTCTTCTAGGATATGCGGTGTATCTGCTTATTTCAACGGTTCGAATCTACCAATCTGTGATCCCACTTCCTTCCCTGAAATGCTGAAATTCCCCTGTTATAGATTATATAAACTATGTTGAACTGAATCTCAGTTTATCAGGATATTTAAAGAACGAACTATTAAGTCGAACAGATGCCAATAACTGATCGATATTAGCCACGCTGCTGACTGCAAGTTCTTCTTGCTAAGCCATTTTCGTGCAAGTGCAATGCCCTTGAATTTTTCAAACAATCATTTATTATGCATAGAAACCTGAAAAGTGACAAGAATTAAACATGATAATGCTGTATTGGAATTCGATGAACCAGTGACTCGTCCGTCTGGCTTATTTTACCGGACTTATACTACCGTGTACTTTTGGTTTGGAGTGATTTTTGAAATAGTTTACACCAATGTCATTATTGTCTGTATTTTTTTGTTGTGTTCTAAAGTTATCTTTCATTTTTCTTTGAATTTCTTCGACAAGTTACACGTGATTCCTACTCATTGACTGCATCTCGTTCTAGTAGCGAGTTTCTTATAGTAATTAATAAGTAACTAAACTTACTTTGAAGAAATCCGAATTCACGACGTATTGATGATTTATTTTTGTCGTTCGTGCAATGGAATTGAAGTTATTCAGCTTTATTGTGTTTCAAAAACGTCAACAGAAATTTCGTTGTTATTTGGAACGTAACTGAAGTTAAATAAACGAATGTATTTGAAGGGGGGTGTGATGATGTAGACTAGTAACACGATAGGTATATCAGTGGTGTATATTACCAGTCATTACCCTTCCTTCTGTGCTCCACGCCCTCCATCATCATCTTCAGGAAAAATGATTGTAATTATTTAAAAGGTCAAGGTAACAGGGCAAATAATTCTGTGATGGAATATTGATCTACAGGATCGGAGTGATAAATTGTTCTGGTATTTTTTCTTGGTAGGATATTCGTAAGCGGAATGAGTGATGATTCATTGATTCCCATCTTCAAAATTAGACTAACGAATGACTCACTAATGTCATTCAGTAGCCCACTCTGTAATAATGATATCTGTCGATTCAAATTCAAAACAATTTGTTTGCGCATATGTTTCATCTGTAATTCCGTGTAAAAGTTATAGTACAGAGAACATAAGGTAATTGAATTAGTCGGGATCAGTCAGCAAGAAGTTTCCGTTTTTCTAGTTTTTTCTTTGAGACTGAGAATATCGCGGAAAGTGCAAAATCAATTCAAATAACAAACATACGATTGGCTCAGGAACAGTGACTGTTTCTGTGCTCTGTTGATTCATTTCATTAGCATATTGAAACGATTTTTGATACTTTTCTCCTTTTCCATGTGTCTCTCCGGCACAAAGCGGTAGCTTCAGTGGGAACAATCTAGCAGAATACAGTAGTTTCAGTTTCATTTTAAGGCGTACCGTAGAATAAACTACGTTTGATGTGATGAGCAGTAGAAAACAAGCAGTTTGTCATGGAGCATATGACTTTGTGCACTAAATAATGTATATCTTGTTCAAATGAATAATTCACAGTTGTTCACGACATTTACTGCTTATTAAGATCTCAATTAGTAGTCCGATGGATAGTAAAAGGCTGAAAACGAATTGGCCCCGCTAATTTGGGAAAAGGGTGAGAATAGACGTAATTAACCTCGGACATTGCGCATAACGGATACGTCGATTATCAGTTATAACGTTAAGTAATAATTACAAGGCTCGGGTTTATTTTTTGGTCGTTACAGAATTCAGGGCACTATACAGATTCAAAGTGTATATAATATCGCATCGCGGAAACCCCTCTTATTTGTTTCTCTACCTGTATATCGATACTCAGGAACAGAAGAAAGATTTGGCTTGGCTTTATTTTTTACTTTCTTAAATGTTCTATTTTTATACCCTGGATTTTGCCTGACTTTAGATACTTGCTTAACCATTTTGGTGACTTGTTAGTAAAGTAAGGTAGACAATAAGACACCAACCAGATCGATATACATGAACTATCTAACTGTCAATCAGGTATGGTAGCTTTGTATTCCCATGCCGTTTCAGATCAATAACTATACGATGAACTAAAACAGGTAGGCTCGCTATAAAGAGCTCTTATGAGTTTGTGTAGAGTCTTTTGTTCTAGCATAATGTCGTGATTTTAAAATTTTAGTTTAACATTCAATTTGACCGCTTACCATGATAGCAATAGCCGTTGTTTGTATTGTGCTTTGCTGTTTTATGAGCATAGCAAGCTTGCGTATATGACTGAGATTGCTCTCAGTGGTAGTGGTAGTGGTATTTAGTCTTTATCTCTGTATGTAACCACCAGCTGATATTATGGTATTCAGATTGTTGGTCTTTTGAGGTCTGCTAGGTTGTTACACATTTAATGTTTAGTTACTTGTTCAAATCAAAGTTTCAGTAGTAGTCAATATATCACACAACATGATTTGCAGAATATACAGGCGTGAAAAAGGTTCTAGTTTTCGATTATTTTACTCTCAAATACATCATCCTTTTTTAAAGAACCACCTCTCTTTCCGTTAAGTTGCCTCGGATGAATAGGTAGAACATAGGAAGAGCATCTAAATTACTGCACTGATGGAAACATCCACATCCTGTACAATATCCACTGATGACTACCGCCGTGATGCCATTTGCATGTATCGTGGGAATAACGTAGCTCGAACTGCCGGGATTTTGCTAAACATTTTCGCTATCATGGAAAACTTATTTCTGCTGATAGCGATTGTTGCATACTGGCCGAAATTTTTCTCCAACCTGTACAGATTCGTCGCTGCTCTTCTGTGCGCAGATATCTTTGTCGGGTGCGCCGATATGTTTGAAGAGGTTCCAGTTGCTTTGTACAGGATTCTAATATACAGTTAAACCTCATTTAACATCGGGCTTGTTTCATTTTTAAGTCGCAAGAAAATCTAAATAATTGAATACTTTAGCAGTAGATAAAATTCCCGTTCCTTGGTAGTTTTGAGGGTCAAATTTCAGTTTTTCTCGCACATGGGTTTACTTTGGTTCACTTGAATTGTATGCTGCTAGTTCTTGGGGAAATAGGCCATTTTATCTTGGTGAATCGTAGGTATATAGTAGATAAATTCCGATATGGTTTTCGCTTCCAGTTAAAGTCGTTACATGTGGTTTAACTGTGCTGTATATCAAACGTCTATGAGTTCTTCACTGAGCTGATTTTTTCTCGCAGGTGTTACGATTTTACGAACCGAGTCTTAACATCATTGCGTTTGCAAGAGGTGCTATCACGGCCGGTCATTTAGTGTCTATATTCAGGTAAGGAACAATTTATATTATTTAGTCACGATGTTAACAACTCTGATCATCCGGATGTGTCTCTACTACAGTGTCGTTTTTGTGCTTTTCAGTGTGGTTTTCGTCAATGCGTCTGTGTTTTTTACGTATTCCCGATTTACGGATACGCTACTTGAACGTCAAAGACTCCATGCAGAAAATACGCTACAAAGCCAAACACGTATAAGGCGATACTTCAGGTAAAGGAATGGTCTTCACATTTACATATACTGTACAGGGCGTCACAAAAGTCACTATACACAGTGTTTCCCTTTGCACAAACTTTTCTAAATCTAAAGCTGTCTAAGAATTATTTTTAAAAAAAGCAATTTTGCCAACAATTTACCATTCAGAAAACCATCCGTCACGTATATCCTCATAAGTATCTCTTGGTTGGTGATGATTACTATGATTTGTATATCTGTGTTTACGAGCTGCCAGTCCAACGAATGTGCAACTGGATGCCCGACTGCTTTGACTGGAGCCAATGGTACTGAATTACCCATTTGCAGATGGTTGGTAAATTTACCTAATACAGTGTTGCAATATTGAGTGTTAGACTATTACTTTTCTGTTGGTGAAGAGAGTATATAAGTGTTGGAAATATGTAGTTTGTATTATATGTTAATATTTGTCTGTGGTTATAAGGAAGGTAATGTAATCAATGGTAGAGTTATATTTTCGTACCTGAGTTTGTTCATACGTATTCCGGATAAGACGCATACTCAGTTGTCATTTTTTTTCCTATTGTCATTTGAAGTAGATTATTTTTATTTCTGGTTCATACAGTTCCTACTGCAGCAAATTTCTGGCACCTCTCTCGATTCACTACGTCATAGCGCTCTATACTTTATCGTGGTTCGGTTTCTTGGCGCTTGTTGTAAGCACGCTTATAGTGGCCTGTCTGAAAGTCGTCCTAAAACCGATTTATTCCGAGTTGCCACGTTAGTAGAACGCTTTATACTTTAATCATTATTTCGACAGTGTTCTTAAGTAAACCATCATCTTAAAAATAACGTTTTAGTCCACAATACTGCGTATCAAGATGATTACTTGCCGAACACCAAGCAACCGAAGGGAGAATTTAGCAGATCAGGAAATGCAGTAGGTACAGCGAACTATGAAGCAGACGAATCTTTGGCAACAACGAAATTCACTCATTACGAAATTCGGAAAACGATCGGATTCAACAGAGATTTGATGACGAGATTTTCGCTACTTATCACCAGCACACAGATAATATTCCTGATCCCAGTTACGGGAATCGCCTTGTATACTTACATTACCGACACGGCAGTTGGTTCGTTCGCAAATTACGAGTATATAACCGTAAGAATCTCATTCCTTTCTTCCTCAAATATTCACAAGCTTAACTCACTTTACTAACCTAAATATTTTTCAGATTATATCTTTTATGCCACTGGTGGCAAATCCGATAATATGCGTCCTAACTTTGAGCAAATTGAGGGAAGCAATTTTCAATACCTATTTTAAAATTTGGTGGGTATTTCAATGACTTGGTACTTGAATAAAGTGAATACTTTTACATTTTTTAGCTACTACTAAGTTCTTTCTTTGTTTCAGTAACTGATGCAGGGAACGATATCCGTGATTGACTCCTGCCGATGTTGTAACTAGATGAGAGATTACTCAATTTCAATGCAAATCAATACCACTAATAATTTGCTTAAAGAAATATAAAACTACTGAATTTTGATACAGCAATATGCTGTGACGTGGAGCGCCAGCGCCACCTACAGATAGATACGTAGTCGCAAATGCTGTTTTCCACAGCAATGAATTCGTCGAAGGATACCTTCGTGTTTAAACCAGCCCCTTCCAATACACTGCTGCAGAAAAATTAATTCGTGTGACGATACGAGTTGTATTCTACGGTATTTCTTTCGCTTTAAATTGATATTCACACAACAGGAGTGTAAATGGTGACTGGCGTCAAGAATCCTTCCGTTTGATTGGACGAGTACGAGATGATTAGATATAATCCTGGCTGTGGTACATCATTATTTCTTTAGCTGTCACGCAAAATATATTCTATTGGCAAAAGTGCTAAACTGTTAAGCACAATTAGTTATGCAATTTCATCTATAAACAACTATTATGTTTTTAATAGCATTCGAAGGTACCTTAGTTGTGCGGTACATTTTATTTTTATTTTCAAAGAGCCTATTGTCAGAGATTTATAATCTATTTAGAAATAAACCCTAATAAAAACCTGAAACTGCGTCAATATAACGCATTTTGGAGTATAACGATATTTTTGGTGAGATTTTTTTCCTAGATAAACAGGACGTTTGACGTCATAAATCGCTCTTCACCAAACACGGCCCATCCTACAGAACGTCATGCTCGAGTGGACTTAATTCTTTGTTTCTTCTCTTATCTCTCTCTTATTTTTTTCCTCACGTTCTATCATCTAAAGTCGAACAACGAGGAACAGCCTCGCCGCCGTTGTTGTTAAGCGTCATTTGCCGAAGCACGTTCGACGGAGAAGATGGCGTGTCTTACGAAAAAAATACGAGCAAAACGTGAACAAAAAATGAGATATTGTAACTGTGTTATAGCAGTTTTTCAAGTTATGATTGCATGTCAAAGTATCACATTTATATCAGGAGAAGGTAATAATCTTTATCTATAAAATGTATTATGGACTATCTTTAGCATTTAGTTTTCTATCTTGCTGATTACGTTGTAGTAGCTTAGATGTGTTGTATTTGCACAATATCCAGGCTAGCTCAGTTTTATATATTGACATTACGACAGTAATATTTTAGGGTGTTTCCTGCTGATATTGATCGCGGATGATTGTGAAGTAATAAAGAGTTTTGGTAAATTACCATCAACAATTTAGCGTCATGTCAATATTTAGATAATGCGTACATTTTTACGAATTCCCTTCCGTTATTTCCAAATAACAAGTGAGTTTTCCTTGTATGAGGTTTCACAAAAATTCAGGAGAAGTGAAGTCACTATAGACTGGAAGAAGAATAGGTCAAATCTAATCTGTAGGGGTGAGAGAGAGGAGGATGTCCTGACTTTGTGTATGTTAGGGAGTATATTTGTATTCTAGTATCTATTGACATTAAAAGTATTGTTATGGCATCACTACCAAGAGTTGTTATTGCTTATGACAACATTACTATCCTTGGCCAGGATTAGGGAAAGGTTAGGTAGCTCTGCCCTGGCTAATCATCTCCCTTTTGTCCAATTATAACAACATTTTTTTATTAATTATTATAATGTCAAATAAATGTAATATTGTAAATAAGTAAGCGTGAGAAGAGGTTACATTCAAGACAAACCCTCATAATTCAGACTCGAACTAGAATACAATTCAATTGTTATGGTGTATAGTTTTGTTTAACATTCAATTTGACCATTTACCATGATAGCAATAGCCATTGTTTGTATTATGCTTTGCTATTTTATGAGCATAGCAAGCTTGCGTATATGACTGAGATTGCTCAGAAGGAATTCTAACTAGTGGTATCAAGTCTTTATCTCTGTATGTAACCAGCAGCTGATATTATGGTATTCAGATTGTTGGTCTTTTGAGGTCTGCTAGGTTGTCACATATTTAATGTTTAGTTACATTCAAGACAAACCCTCATAATTCAGACTCAGACTCAAACTCAAATACAATTCAATTGGTTATGGTGTATAATGGTTTCCTACGCACAGTTTGGCAACAAAACTTTCTTTCATCTCACTTTGCTATGGTAGTTTATTTTTACATCATGGTTCCACATTCTTTACCTGACAACTCGTAACAAAAAATTACTGCTACGTGGCTTTGGTATTAGTTAATATACACTATCTTCAGTTAAGACCATTCAGTTAACTTATACGAAAACCCAAAAATAGTGTAATTAAGAAATTTTAGATATTATTCAGGGAACATGTTTTGGTTCATTCATTACTGCTCTGGTTGTTTCATAGATAAATCATGAGGATATATCAAATCAACTTTCCCTCCGCCTCTGCCAGCTATCGGTTGAACAT
>QRAM01000001.1:867065-927252 GCA_013436055.1 Halocynthia roretzi
TTGACATTAAAAGTATTGTTATGGCATCACTACCAAGAGTTGTTATTGCTTATGACAACATTACTATCCTTGGCCAGGATTAGGGAAAGGTTAGGTAGCTCTGCCCTGGCTAATCATCTCCCTTTTGTCCAATTATAACAACATTTTTTTATTAATTATTATAATGTCAAATAAATGTAATATTGTAAATAAGTAAGCGTGAGAAGAGGTTACATTCAAGACAAACCCTCATAATTCAAACTCGAACTAGAATACAATTCAATTGTTATGGTGTATAGTTTTGGTTTAACATTCAATTTGACCATTTACCATGATAGCAATAGCCATTGTTTGTATTATGCTTTGCTATTTTATGAGCATAGCAAGCTTGCGTATATGACTGAGATTGCTCAGAAGGAATTCTAACTAGTGGTATCAAGTCTTTATCTCTGTATGTAACCAGCAGCTGATATTATGGTATTCAGATTGTTGGTCTTTTGAGGTCTGCTAGGTTGTCACATATTTAATGTTTAGTTACATTCAAGACAAACCCTCATAATTCAGACTCAAACTCAAATACAATTCAATTGTTATGGTGTATAATGGTTTCCTACGCACAGTTTGGCGACAAAACTTTCTTTCATCTCACTTTGCTATGGTAGTTTATTTTTACATCATGGTTCCACATTCTTGACCTGACAACTCGTAACAAAAAATTACTGCTACGTGGCTTTGGTATTAGTTAATATACACTATCTTCAGTTAAGACCATTCAGTTAACTTATACGAAAACCCAAAAATAGTGTAATTAAGAAATTTTAGATATTATTCAGGAAACATGTTTTGGTTCATTCATTACTGCTCTGGTTGTTTCATAGATAAATCATGAGGATATATCAAATCAACTTTCCCTCCGCCTCTGCCAGCTATCGGTTGAACAAGTTTTCCATAATTTCATTAGCGTTTAAGTACATTGTTTGTAAACACGAGAAAAAATGTCGAGAATTTAGCTTTTATATACAGTTTGCAATAGATTGCTGAATGAATATTTTCCAAAATTTCCAAACCTCCCCTTAAATTCTATGTCATAGTACTTAAAGATGAATAAAATTAATAATTTCTATACCATGACTCTAAATCACAGACACTTTGATCTCATTTCACTTATATTGTTTGTGTTTGCGCAAGATAAGACACAAATGATGTATTTGCCCTTGCATTTTATGTGCTTTATCTATATTCTGTACAAATTGCTATCTAGGTACACTAGCCAATTTTCAAACGGCTTATAATCAATAATGTGTCTCTTACCTGGCTGAGGCTGATCTTATCATAATTTACACTGTAGATTCCCTTCCGTAATCAAATAAATTGATCAGTTGAAACTACTAGTTGGCATTACTAATATCTGTTTTCCTTAATGATAAATTTGGCAAATAAAACAAGTTATAGAACACCGAATGTGATTTGATATCATGAAATAGCTAAACCACACGACAGATTAACTGGTACTCGCTGATTAAATATCTTGCTATGTTTGTTATATTGTTAAAATTATGGCAGGATATTGCCTGGAAATTTGAGGTCAGTTTTATTTGATTCTGTTCAATTCTTTTCTGTCAATGGGCCGTGAAATGCATAATTTTTCATAGACATCGTTTAACGCAATCCAGACATAAACACAGGAAGCAGTACTAACTCAAAAACAAAACGGACATGGGGAGAAGTTCTTCCCGTCAGTTTTTATATTGTGAAAATATCGTAGCTATAAGCATATATGGAAAAGTTGGTCGGCGTACCGCACAAGCTGAATCGGCCATCCCGATGCGTACGCATCAACTGTCCTAATATTATACCAGTTTTGGCAAGCTTTTTATATTATGTGAAGCTGTATTTATAATCATTTAATATGAGTAATAATGTGTGATACATTCAGTATTTCATGGATTCTTTTCTTCAAACTTATTTGGTTTCCATTAATTTCTTGAGTTTGTAATTCAATGTGGAATTCGTCTTCACATGGTTTACTTATCAAAAACATAAAGACTTTCAAATGATTAAAAAGTTAATAGTATATTGCTACCACTCAAACTCAACCTTATGTAATCATTGTAAATGTAGTTGAATATTTGCAATTAGAACTTCAGTTCGTGAACATTCCTTGGTCACAAATGGTCATGCCCGTTGTCACAATATCCCTTACCTGTAGTGTATTGATAACACAATTCCCGTCGGAATTCTGTCGACGGATTAGTGTAATGTACCTAGTTTGATTTGTTCACTAGGGATGTTGTCTTATTAACTAAGCACTATTGAATATAGAATTAGCGTGGCATCTCTCAGTTTGTTAGCCAACAGACTTGTTTTAAGACGCTGAATAATTTATGTAGTTATCTCTGTGTACATGATATACCGTAATCTGTCGCTACTCGGCAGTTGTTGCTTCAGTTAGCATCTGTTCACTTGGGATTTCTCACCCATCAGAGTGTAAAAATACTCAATGAGATAATTCATTGTGTCTCATACAGATCAGGATTACTGATGCGTGATTACAATTAAGTCCAAACACCACAGATTCTGAAATTCAACAATGTTAATAATTTGTCATTACAAAAGGTTTTTGGCCTTTTTGTGACATTCATCTTCTGCTTTTAAGCCTTTAGCCAGTAATTGTAATATTGTGTTAGCATTCCGATTTAGAAGCATGCAATAATCAATTGTGTGCGATACCATTATTTGGTGTTCTAAGAGATGCTTCTTCAAGCTTGACTTTCAATATTTCATATTGGAAAGTAAATGTTAAAGCAAGGAAGACTTTATCTCTAAAAGATGAATGGAAATTGGTTGATAAATTCATCTTACTGGGACCAGGGATGTACTTATTAGATTATATAGATTATTGAGAATTTTTCTTTCATAATATCAGTAATTTGGCTGTTTCTCAATTCCTATTGCAATAAAATGTAAATGTGTGTAGTATAATCTAGACTTGCAAGATTATATGTTAAACATCTACTTGCAAACCCAAATATTTCAAAGGCCTTCAAGCAGTGTTTTCTCTTAATCCAATTCAACTCATCCATGGATATCAAATTATTATTATTTTTTTGTGTTACTTATATTTTCTCTGCTGTTTTTATCCCCATCTATTTATAGTAGCAACGTCTTGCTTGCGGTCGGTTTTTAGTAACTCGGGAAATTGAGTTTGGACTACCTGATGATGGTAAACAAAGATCACGTCATTACTTGTATGTATTTTTTCAGGTTATCTTCATCAGGAGTCCGAATTTCAATCGAGGAAGACATTACAAAGTGGTTCAATGTTCCAAAGACAACAAGTAAGGCTTGACATACTGTACACCTTTACCTGAACATATTAGCTGTAAGACATATTCACCAAACATTGATACTTTTACTGATACTAATCTAACAAAGAATAAAATTAGATACTATCTAGCATTTAACATTGGTTTGTGTTGTAAACATCCTCTTTTTTAAAAAGATTTGGATTCACTGGTTGGTTCATATTATATTTTTCAGTATTATTTTCTATGTAAAATTTCCTGTGAAAAATATCGAATGCTGCATCGCTTTTTTTTCACCTGTTTGTAAATGATGCAGTTTAAATTTTGTGTCATTAGAATGATTTACTCAGCACAGAGTGAATAATCGTTCGCTGCTTTGGTTACGTAACCATTTATTGACTAATGTCGTGGTTTGCATTGCCCAGCTAGCTATGCTGTAATTGATGATAAATAGTAAATTGTGTTAGTAGCAATCTGCCCTCATTTCTTCAAGAGAGCCTCCAATTTATGAAGGCCATTCTCATGAATAACATATCTTTTTTATATTTTCAGGATCAGAGTATCACTTCAGGGCAGGAGACGTAAGTATTCAATCAATCTTGTGGTTATAAACTTTTATCTCCGGTCCATACTATAAGAATAAAAATTTACCACACTTACTTGTCGATGCAAATTGCTCAATGTTACAGCACATAGTAGCAATTTTGCATCACAGCATATGAAACTCTTTCAAATTTCATTATGATTTACATACATTATATGGATTAATAAATCCGGATTATTTTGAATTGTGATTGAATTAATTTGAAGAGTATCATTATGATTGTAAACTTTTTCGCATTGAAATTGGACTGTTTTGTACTGATTTGATAAAAAGTTTGATGGCAATTACTCTGTACATAGTAAAGATCTTTTCACTCCTTTTCAAAAGTCTTTGTCAGTCATTTATATTGCTTTCCCGTTAGCTAAGGTATTTCCAGTATAAAATGTTGTTGCTTTGTTTTGCACAGGTTGACAGATTCCCACTCAGAGTGGCAGATGAAAATTATTCAATTCGACCCGCTGTATTTAGAGTTCGAAGCAGAGTATGTATTGTAGAATGTAGACTACTTAAAGTGTTTACTTTTCATTATTTTTTGTTTTTTTTTCCGTAATGAACTTTCTTTTGATACTTCAATTCAAATTTTATAACTTAAAAAACTCCCCTATATATATATATATATATATATATATTTGTATGTAACATATCTAACACTGCACACGTATATACCATCGGCAGAGAATTAAATTATTTCTTCAATCACAGATGCGTAGGAATGCCGAAAATGAAAACAGTTTTTATTTACAATCCAAGCAAAACTAATGAACTTCACCTCAGTTCGATATCAGCACGTACATCACATTTTCATTCGTCTTTTTTCGATAAAAAAGTGAGTACCTCACCCTTATCGGTGGAGATTTTTACCCAATCATTTCTAGTATCAGAATTTTTTTAACCAGATTGTGCCGCCTGGCGGAAACACATCTTTCGAAGTGGTGTTTCTCGCCCGCGTCGTGGGTACGGTCGAGAGCAGTCTTTTTATCAACACTCTCCATGGCACATTTCCATACCAGGTACGGAAGATATCTAGAGAGAATTTTGTAAAATCAAAATCAGGTGACGTGACAGGGGAACGATATAGCACGTTTTTGTGGTCCAGGAAATTCACACTACGATGTATAGACATTCCATATCCTAACAGTAAAATTAAGGGCTCGTAAGATGATATATTAGGAAACTAATTTCGTATTCCCTCTTCTCAAAGCAGAAATTGATTATAGCAGTGTATTGATATTGATATGATAGATTGATAGATTGCTATATTGGCCTTGAATGAAAAACCGCTGATTGTCTTTAAACCTTTCTGAAAGTAGACAAAGGCCTAATTACAGCACCTTCAAGGCACACTATATTATACCCTATACCTTTGATTTGGTGTATTGCCTTTTTTGCCTCAGGAGTTGCATATACAAAAACTTGATTGTAATTCATTCCAGGCCTATAGCTAGCAACCGAGTATTGACTGCTTTTCATTGTGCGGAATTAGCTAGGTGGTATCGACCTAGATTTTGTTGCCTCAAAATAGATCTTCACCGTTATAAAGAATTTCTCAGCTGTTGAAACCATAGTAACCTTGGTGTCGAACAATAGCCAGACGAATTTGTTCTCTCTCTAACTTTTACTATCTTCTCTCTCGCTTTTGTCACACCTCAGATAATAACACAGGCGTCGTCTTATTGACATCGTTTGTTGAGCCATAATGTGCTAAATTGGTTTTTCTAATTCAACAATCATCTTTATTTTTATGATTCATGCAGTCGTTACAGTATGTTTTGTATGTAAAGCCTAGGTCATTTCAAGCGTTGCAACATTTGTGTGAAATATTCATAGTTGTTTTTAGTGTTCTGTGGTCTATAGTTGTTTTTATTCGTGGTTCTCTCATTTTCCATCCCATCTCTCTTCTCCCCACCAGAGCAATTTCTATAAGAACTGGAATTCTTTCGACGTTTACTATTATCTTGTTCAAATCTTAGTTTAATGCCTTGCAACGCTTCAGAAGTCTCAATATTTGAATATTGGTGTAGTGCAATGTTCTATTTGCAATTGTTCATTTGATCATTTCATGTATTCACAAAAGATGATCCTGATATGCCATTGGTTATCAGGAATGGGTGTTTCTGATTCCTGTTGATTCATGAGCTGTTTGTGTCTAGAGCTCTTAATATTTATGTTTGTTTTACAATGTCCTTATTGATGACCCTTGATTAACAATTTAATGTTGTTTCACACTGACATTTATGTCTCGATTTTGAACCAAGACAATTGCAACTGTTTCGAATCTTTCGATTCCATTGTGTAACAAACTAAAAATAGATATATACGTAACATATTGAAAATATACATTAAAATATTATAGAATGATAGTCGTATTCCAAAAAGGATTATAAAATCTATGTATAGCTTTAATGCTTATGTCTATCTGATTGGTGTTTTTCTCTCTTATATAATTGTTACTTAACTTACAATTGCCAGGTATGCTTACTCTGTAAATTCTATCATAACAATTCTTACAGTTTTACTAAGGTCCATGAATTAATTGAACATGCCAAATATTTATTGATCACTGAATATATAAATACCGGTAAACGGTTAGACACAGATGTGGTTATGTCATCGCATGGTGTGATATCTCACTTATTATATACTGCATAGTCGGAAGTGTTCCTCCCTCTTCCAGTAATTATCCTTTTGTTTACTACCATTTCCCCTCGATTACTAATCAATTACTTTAATATATCATTAGGTTCCTATTGGATGTTTACAATTGTCAGAGTAAAAATGAAATAAATACATATGGTTCCATCACTATACTACCATTGAAGCATCGTATATATATTTAAATATTATAGCGGATAACCCTAGCATTACTCGATGGAAAAGAAATTTAAGTGTTGGGTATGAATAAATGCTCTAAGAAACTTTAGACTTGGCATTAAGTTTTCTGATATAATGCCCTTTTCACATTTGTCACCATCACTTCTTGATGGTTATGTTGATTCATTTACCTACTAGAACCCTATTTGATTAGTACACTACTTGATGGTTATGTTCATTCATTTACCTACTAGAACCCTATATTGATTAGTTTTGACTTTTACCGTTCTTTGGTACGTGATCTGTTTCGAAGACACGGCACATCTATACATGCTCATTTCACTAGAACAAAAGTTATATATAGAAAGCCAATTGATGTGTATCTATATTTTAAATAGCAAGTGTTTGGATCAATGCCCACATTAATCACTTTCTTGGAATTTACACAAAGACAAAAATTATCAAAAAAATTGTTGCTGTCCACATGAAATGATATCCTATTGTTAATCTCCTTTTAGAACACGCCTGCACTACCAATGAGACACACCTCCATATAGTATATACGGTAGTAATATAAAAAAATTGGGTTTTGATGAAACTCTGATATAAGAGTCAATATGTACAGAACATGCCATTTCATGACTCCTAATTTCCTTTCCATTTTTTCCTACAAGACAGTTGTCAATATTCAGTAGAGCTTTTAAACTGTTTTACAGCAATACCATTTTTATAACTCATCGCGCAGTCAGTATTGTCGTGTGTTCCCTGCTGTGAATGTTGTGTGTGTGAGGAAGAGCATTGTTATCTCTGACTAAGATGTTACTTCCCTGATAAGCGGGTGACATCACCGGTTTTGTTTGTTCTATCGTTCAACTATAGCAGGACCACAGTGTTATTCCAAGTCAGGACTGTAAACTTCCACTTTTCCCTTTATATACTCGTGATATGTCCTCAGAATATATCACATTCTCATTGTTATGTACAGTTTGTTGAAGAGTGACAAATATGCAACTCTGTACCTAATTTCACCATTTTTTTGTTTTGTCAGGTGTCCGGTGTTGGCATACCTAATCCGTACAGGTTAAGGCCATATCTTGGAGCGCGGGTGCCTCTCAACAGCAGCTTCTCCCCTCTGATAAGCATGCATAATCCAACGAGCAAGCCTCTGCAGGTATTGTGATATATAACAAGCTATGAAACTGTAGTATTTAGTTTGACTCATTGAGGTTGTATTTCACTGGGTCAGTGCTTCACATAGCAGTAAAGTTCATCACATTTGATGAAAAAATGATCAATCATCTGTCAATTCCATGTGCAATTCGCTCGCTGCAAAAACTATCATTCTTGATATAACTATGAATAGAATTGAGTTTATTTATTTAAAAGTGTGTGATATTGGAACATGACATGTCTGATTTGGGTGTTCTTTGATCATGTATTATTCTGGGATGTATTTAAAACTTCTTACCAAATCTGGTGTGTTTCATGTATTATTTTTTCCCCAATACCATGTGACCAAAATAGCAACTTTAAAGGATCTCCTGAATAATTGCCAAACATTGATAGAGTTATACAAGGAAATCCTGAGATACTGACCGTTGGATACTATTCAAACACAGCGTCTTTTGTGCTTCATCGACTGTGAAATAGAATGGCCAGGACTTGTGTAAATAAGTTGTTGATTTACAGTTAACGGTTGGCGATATTCAGAATTCAGTTGTATCAAATGTTTTCAAAACAAGGAAAAATTCTGTGCTCCGTTTACCAATCTCTCAATAACAATTCTTTTGTAATCAACATTAGAATATATAAACTCAATTCTATTCATAGTTATATCAAGAATGATAGTTTTTGCAGCGAGCGAATTTCCACATGGAATTGACAGATGATTGATCATTTTTTCATCATCGACTTTAGAAGCATTTTACTCAACAATAACTGATCTATGAAAAAATGACTATTGCAAACTTAAATAATTTATTCAGGTCACAGAAATGTACAGTTCAAGCGGTTATCTTCAATTACAGCTACCTTCAGGGCAACATGAGTCAAGCAAGGAATTATGGGTAAGTTGTGTGAAAGGCATGATGTTTATTAGTGTACATTCAGTTAACTGTGTATTTTTTGCAAATGGTTTGATGACTCTTTTGTTAAAAGGACACGCAATCAAACAGTTATATATCATAATAGTGTGATTTCATGTTTATCATCTGGTACTGTCATTGATGATGCACACGATTTGAATATATCCACCGATTTTAGAGATCGCATTGCCACGTGAACATATGATAAATCACATACAATCGCTTGACGGGTCGGTCGCTTATTTGTTATTTTGACGCTTCTGTTAGAATATTTTTATTTGAGAGTTACTATTTGTTAACTACGATTACTATAAGTGACTGCTATGAATTGCTTTCGTCAATATGAATTGATCACAATCCGGAGTCATATTAGCTGCATTGTGGTAACAGTATCATGCTGGGAAGCATTTTTCATCATTCACTGAAATCTCAGTATATTATACTAACTTTAAAAATGGAAACAATTTTTTGGTCTAAAACGTGGTTGCCATGCGTTGCCACTTCCTGAGCATCTCTTGCATGACTGCCTCCTGTTTACACAAAAGATATGGCTCCACCGAGATGACTCTCCTTTAGAAAACCACGGAGCATGTTATACTTCAGTCACGCACTGTCGGTTGTCTTTTCCCGATTTTTTTACTATGTAATATGTCCTTGTAGTCTCACCTTGTATTCTCTCTCGTTTCAAATGTCATCGAAATACAGGTATTGAATGTCTGCTTGTATATAATGCTTTAATTTTGGTAATCGTTATCTGCCATATGTTATTGTCAGTACACTGGTAAATCAATTAAACCATGTCAAGAAAGCTGTTACTTTGGTTGAAATAGAAGAATTTATAACATGATAAAGCCTGCTGCTATAATCATAATGACCCTTCATAATTTGCTATCTCTTCCTTATCCATTCCTATTCCATTTTATTCAGTCAATATCAAAACTTAAGATCGTATATGGCCTATCGCTATATGCTGTGCTGTAAATCTCATAAATAATGTAAAAAAATGAAGATTTCAGATTGAATTTGTCGAAACTGCACTTCACTTCACTATTCTGCTGTTGAGCATTGCTGGTTTGCTATCTCGATTAAGTTTTTGTTATGTTTATTTCAGCTAGTTCAATAATAACTCCTTCACTCCTTCATCCGCCAATTGTTCGTTATAGCATTGTACGCTGAACGTTGTACGTCACAAGCAGTTGCGTGTATGCCGTTGCCGTTTCCTGCATTTATTCCTTTACTTTCACATAATCATGCTAGAGTTTTCGGTTAAAAACAAGCAAAGACTTCCTGCTTCTTACATAGGAATATTCATATATTGTTCCACGGGGGTGCGAATATATGTTGTAATGGGCAGCTGGAAGAGAATAAAAAGTGGTATACATATTTGCAATGTTACAGGAACAGTGCTCAGGTATTGTCGGAATGCATTATATTTCATATATAATAAATAAAATTTCAGTTTTTGATGTCTGCTAAAGAAGAGTGGAGATACCAAGCATGAAATGAGACTTCCGAAAGCATAAATTGTAACATAATATAATTTGTAATGAAAAATTTTTTTGTTTTTTATAGGAAATTCCACCTTATGAAACGAAGCAAGTCATGCGAGCAAGATTTCTCGGCGAGGTTGAGGCCAATCATACTGCGTTCATTCGTATTAAAACAACCCAGACAGATTCGTCTGAGTTTCACATAGTTCCAATGGAGATTGAAGTGTCATCTTGTAAGAAATACAATTAAATTTACAGTTTAAAACAATTTATCGGCTTTGTTAGTCACCGAGGTTTGAGTCAATAGTTTTCCACGTGAACTATGGCATTCCATTTCTCTCGTATATAGTAACCAATTCATTGTATATGCAATCCCTAAAGTGAATGAACCAAAATTTTAGTTATTTTTATAGTTGAAGGAACCTCGCTACTCTATTTACAAAGAAACTGCTTACTCTTGCATGAAGTTTGCTGTTTTACTGTTTGTTTACTGCCACAGCAGCCACTTATCTTATACTTTGAGGATCAAACGTATCAGAACAGTTTTCCTTTGCTAACATTATACTAGTACTGAAATACCAGTTTTCTAGTACTGAAACCATATTTTTCTATACTCGATGTGAAGATTATTTGAAGACTTATATTTTACTGGACTATTACTTGCATTGATTTTGTAACAACCCTAAAGTGGAAGGTTTTTTGATCACAATTAAATCAAGTGCTAGTTTATTAATATATATACAAATAATTTTACAACAGCCCCTGGAATATATTCATCGGTTGAACTTTTGGATTTCGGAACTCTACGTACACAATATGGTAAGCTTTCAGGAATCCATATAAAGCTTTTGAGGTTCCGTCTTCTTTTATTCAATTTAAATTTCGTTTCTTGCAGATGATCCTAAAACACTTCCGTTTTATTTATTGAATTCTGGGAGCCGTGATATCGTTATAAGCAGCGTGAAGGTTACATCTCCCAATCCGGCTGTCAGTGTGGAGTTCAAACCTATTAAACTCAAGCCAACTGGCTCGACGTTTGTTTTAGTGGCTAACATAACTTATTCAGGTAATGGTTACTATTTAATGTTTTTTTGTTATGACATACCTTAAGATATGTGTGTATAACATTAACTGCATCACTTGTGGTGGATATTTCTGGAATATTGTGATTGATTGTATTTCGTAGGGTCTTAACTCAGGGCCCTGCCCTCGCAGTTAACTGAACCTATTGCCCAGAGAAAATTATCGAAGAATAATAAATACATTGTGCATGCCCTATTTCATGACAAACAATCGAAGTTGAGTTAGTATCAGACTGTAATTTTAGTTTACAAAGAAGCTTCCCAAGTTTGAATTAGAGCAAGAGTTATGGCCAGGCTTTGAACTTTAAACTTGTTTTTATTTCTGTTTTTATATTATTATATATCTTCATTAATATTCAGCTATGCTCTCCGAATCTGAATTCGATCATTCTGGAACCATCACTGTAAAAACCAAGGAAAAAAGTTACTCTTCAGTCAAAATTCCCTTTGAAGTAGATCTTCTTGACGGGTATTTTAATTATTTTTACTATTTAATTACTACTGACTGGTAACAGTAAATTATCTTTATGAGTCAATCAAGACTGGCGTTTTGGAAAACTATTTTTTGTAGAATAAATTCCGTAATTTCATAAGAACTGAATAGATATATAGTTCAATATATGCCTTCCCTTCGCAACCCATTTTTTTTGACTCGTAATGAATATTAATGCCGATAAGTTTCGAAAAGCATTCTAGAAAAAGAAATTTAGAATTATTTCAGGTACATAACTGTTCTTTATTGTACAACAGAACTTTGGGCTACGACGAAGCGGCTACGCTTTTTCGCAGCACTCAGGGCGAAACCCAAGATATTATCCGTGACATCATGCTCTCCAATACCTTCGGGTTTCCCGTACTTCTGCAGAATGTCAGTTTGGCCGAAGAAGCAAGTCAATATTTTAAAGTGAGTTTTGATGCACCTACAGTAAGTCCTCGACAAGTTGTAATGCACCAGGCCTTACCATAGGAAGGTCATATGGTATGATAAGTGAAAATTTAGTTGAGAACCACCGTGATCCTTGATATAAACAGTACACCATAAAATGAATTTTCCATTTTTTTTAAGATTATAAAATTCACGGATCCCATCGTACTGGAGCCATTGTCTGAAAACGTTCCCTTTTCGATCCGCTTCAATCCTTCGGGTTTCGATTCGAAAAGATCAACCGAAGCTCAAGAAAATATGGGTTCCGTGTACTATCTCGTACTTCAAACAAACGCTTCACGATTCAGTTTACCATTAAACGTGTACTCAGGTTTTTTATCTGTGAGTAAATTTCCCCTTTTTTTTGAAATCGTGATTCTCGGCAATCAACATTTTTACATTATTAACATTACAATCAAAAACGGATACCTGGGCTCGGATTTCATTGGGTGATAAAATTGCTGGATAATAACATCCTTAATTAGGATCCGGATATTTTTTCTCGCAGCTAATATAGTACCATTATGTCAAAAAAATGGCATTAAAATTGAATTAAGTGAATTGGTGCTTTCTTATTGCATCAAATTGTGAGATAAAATTCTGGACATTGATACATTTTTTGGAATTAAATTTTACCACAATGGAGCAACCCACTTCCTAGATTTACGAGGATTTGAAGCTCGTAAGCATCAAATAATACAGGAACTGTAGCTCATGGGCCTCAACCTAAACCCAGAGAATAGTTTCGATACTGTATATGACCAAGAATGAACCGTGTATATGTTATAATGAAGAAATAACCAAAATGATCAAACATATGTTGGTGCAATAACACCTGTATCGTGAATGATGAACAAGGTGATAGTTTGACTATTTATCACGAGACTACTCTGTAAAAATATTTTCACTCATTACCTACTCCCTCGTCAGTAACAATGCGCTTCAATTTATGAGCAAGTTTCATGAAGGGAACTCACTTCTAAATCCGAGGAAGTGATGTAATGTAACATAATACAATTTTGATATAACTAATTTCTATTCTATAGAAGTGTAAAATTATTTCTGTTTCTCCAGTACGAGGTCCTGCGCGAAGACACGAAAAAAATCGATTTTGGAATCATGGGTACGGCGGACACACGCCAAGTTCTACTAGCATTGTACAATCGAAATCCAGCTCCAGTGAGTCTCTATCATCTCATCATTTTTGTTACATAATATTGTTTAAGCGACTCTGCCTACATAGGTCTTTATTATCTTGCAAAATCTCGGTTAGTAGCACAGACAGAGGCGGTTATGACAACGTCAGAATTAGTAGGAAGTGTTGATGACATCATTGCCTGTTATTGCTGCAATTATATCGTGTGATATTTTGGTTAGGTGAAAACAGTATTGATTTTCTAGCGGCTCCTTTAATCCAGACAAAATCTAAACTTGAACTCTACATTTGTGATGGAACTAGAAAAACTATGAATAATAAGTTTATATATGATTTAATATACTAGCTGGAAATAAACTATTTCCAGTTATTTAACTGAGGGAGCTCTCCAAACCATTGCGATAGATACCGCAAAATCATTGTCACAGAGAAAAAATGATATAGGCGAAATACATGCCGTGAAATACATTGTAGTTATAGCAATTTATACTTGCTAGGATACGGACCTTACATAGACACAGTTAGGCTTCTGTATCTTGTAGCTAATAAAAAAATCTAATTTAAACAATTTAACGATATTCTAAATAACCAGCTTGGTGGATCCTCATCACAGTGGTTTAAAATACCTGGCTTAACTAATCAATGATTCGTTATTGTTTGACAGATCATGGTCAAAGAAATTAAAACTGTCTTGCCTGGAATCGACATCAGCCTCGTTTCTGTGACGCAGGGACCAGACAAACACCTCACCGATAAAGTTCCATCTCATTTTGAAAACGTAAGTCAATTAGTGATAACATTGATAATGATATTTGTTCTCGAGTAATGTTTTTCAGGGAAACTACATAAGAAATCACTATAATGTAGTTTGTCATTATTTTGCTCTAACATCAATAAATGTTTTCAATTTCCGTCAGTTCGAATTACCGACAAACTCATGCTCGGTATTCCAAGTATCTCTCTCAACTACGAAAAAAGAAGAAGAAATAATTGGAGCAATCACCATTGTGACCGGGTATCAGGTGAATTTGTCGTTCATAACTCCTTGAACATAATACTATCATCGAGTTGTTTGTAGTGGAGAAAATAAGGTTAAGAGATTAAATGGATAAAAACTATGCTCAACTAAGGATTGGCTCTTTAGAGTGATTACTGCAATAATATTGAAAACTTTTAAGTGGAGCATCAGATTGTCTTTTACAAATCTAATACTTACAGCTTTTATCCCACACCTCCCTAATACCTATATTTTATATAATATATATGGTGTAATGGTTTCAATGAACTAAAGATATGATATATAGTGATTGTAATAAAAATATATTTTGTGTTGGTAAAAAAAATTTCTGTCCCTTGATTTATTGTGGACAGTATGATAATAGCCTGTTTTCTTCTCCATATACTAATACATTTGTATACTATATGCCTTCTTGTTTCATTCTTTAAATATTGAATAATGTTTTTTTAGGAAATTCGAATCCCTGTGCTGGCTAGAGTCGTCATCGGCACTCTCACTGTGAAGCCAGAACGGCTCAAGTTTCCCCCATCGTTCCCGGTAAGATAAATTAAATCATTGGTTGATACAGGGAACCCCAGATGCTACAACCGCAGTTATCGAGGTTTCCCTGTATTAGAATTGCTGTGTTTTGATTTTGCTTCTGGCATACTGTAATTGAGTATTTGGAAGTAAACTCATACCTTGTTTAGGGGCTTATTGTCAGTCAAGGTTTGTCAGTTATTAACACTTTTGCACAATCAACCAAAATCAATTCTGTTGAGCCGCGGCCCGAAGACAAAAGATTCTATTACAGGTAGATTGAAGATTTTTTTCTTCTAAGAACAAAAATAAATCCGACTGCTCTCTTTTGCAGACGATTAAAGAACAAGGGGTTGGAACTCGAACCGAACAGAAAAACAAAGGTCGGCAAGGTGTATTTCGACGCCCGGCAGAATTGCAAACCGGACCGATGCTATGTCGGTCTCCCGACATCAACTACAGGTGGGTTCAGTGATGCAGTGTCTTATTGTAAATAATTTCTAATTTAAAAATAATGTTGAGCTTTTGAACTCTCCTGGGTTATCTTCTGTAAGTCTCTTCCAAACGTAGCTCTTAGAATACCAGGTATAGATTTCATACTGCCCAGAGGGCTGTAGGTCTCTAATAATTGATATCAGTTTGACATAACATTTGTAATTTTGTTTGCAGTCGGCCATCGCTGGCTAACAACTTTGTCACTGGGACCAGACTCAGTGGAGTTTGATGTCAGGTTATATAAACAGTTTAGGCAGCGGTGGAAAAGTCTACAGGATGATAAAATGACAAAGTAAGTGAAGTAATGAAAATCAATAGCAATAAATCTCTTTGACACAGCCTTATTCAGTAAAATACCTGATGAATCCCATATTATCTATCCATCCCTGTTTAGGCCCATTTAATTAACTCTACCCACTAAAACAGACCAAACACGACGTTGGTAGTGAGCACGGATGTGGTCAACAATGTGGAAGTACTGACGCAGTCCAGTCTGTACTGGCCTACCCTACTGGAAAAGAACAACTTTCATTTTCCATTGACGCATGTCGGAAAGAAGTCGGTGAGTGAATCAGTTATTAGGTGTTATTCATATCACCTGCTTTCCCTTTATTTTCACTGGTGGGGTTTAGATTTTTTGGGAACTGGTGAGAACGATTGCTTATCATTAATCTAAATATTCAAAGTAGTCCTTCTGTGTGTCATCTGTATGTTCTTCTCTCTCGCGGAGCGTATCTATCGGTAAGAGGCTGTTATGACAGAATCGAATGTTTCAATAATACTCTATTATTGAACACTACAGCAATTTGAAACAGTTTGAATCAAAATATTTAATAACAGCGCATTCTCATCTCAATGAATAAAATAAAAATAACTTGAATATTCTAGTGAAGCTCTTCTAGTAAATATATATTTGATTTGAATGTATTTTTCATCCATATTACCAGGTCGAAGTCCTCACACTGTCAAATCCATCGGACTCACCAGTGATCGCACAGGTCCTACCACTGTCCTTGTACCCGACACCCGAGGCAGTGATCGAGATGTTCGATCTCTCCTCAATGGCGACGGATAAGAAATCTTTCATAACTGAAGACAGCAACGTGTTTCATGTTTTGGATCCTAAAGAAGAAATTGTATGCCTGTCTTTTGTTGATATTTGAATTTTCGTTACTACGGTAACACTGTTTCATTTCAATCTCTTTAGACCAAAGATTCAATGACATCACAGATGATGTGGTTAGAATACACGCTGAGTGGAAAATTGAACCATAGCGTTGTCAATTTATTTCTCGACCCCGGTCAAAAGGTCAATCTTAAGGTTGAGTTCAACCCTTACGATGATCTTCCAAAATCCACTGTTATAGTACTAAGGTGAGTGGATTGAAAAAACAATACCACCATTCTGAAAACGAAAAACTCTTGATATCTAATAATATATATCTTGAATTTTTAATTCTCACTTTTTAATCTTTTTTTGCAGAAATAATTTAACCATATTGGACACCCTGGTAATGCACGGCCGGGGCGACCGAGAGCAACTGAAACTCGGTGGGAAGACGCCGAATTTGCAGTCCAGTGTTCTTAGATTTCGACTTACAAAGGATCTATTGAAAGATTGTAAAAGTAAGTGTCATAAAAACTGTTGTAAAATGAATAAAGAACAAATATATTATTCACAAATTTTTATGATTTTTACTGTTATCTAGTCTACGATTAAAGGTAATGTTGTCTAGCGCAATGGTTGGAGCAAAATTATCTTTATTGAATATCCTCATTCAGAACCACATTCAAAGCCAAATCCAAGCTTCACGGTAAGAAAGAAGTTTGTGGCCAATAACACAGGAATGCTGCCTATCCACATCATCAGCATTATGGTCAATGGGGCTCCGTGCGAGGGTTATGGTTTCAGGGTGCTTGACTGTGATCAGTTCATTCTTCAGCCTAACAAAACCAGAGATGTCATAATTGCGTGAGTAGCCCCATCTTATGGTGCAATAATATATATCTGGGCAGTGGGGTCACTAAAATGACTCGAGAGAAATCAATACCATGGCCAGCCAATTCCCAACCCAACTCCATTCAAATCTACCAGTGTAACATTTACTTTATTATTTACTTCAAATAACTTTTATTTTATTATGCCAGGTTTACGCCCGATTTTACAAGCTACCAAGTTCTTCACAAACTGAGACTTCTCACAGCACAAGGGAACGAGCTGGTCTTCGTCCTGAACGTCACGTTGCCACCGTCCATGCTGCCACTGTGCCAGGAAGCAGTGCCGAGGCCTTCGTGGGAACTGGCCCTGTACTATTTCATTTCTCTCATCATGGTTGTTTTGTTTGTGGGTATCCTGCTGATGTCGTATTTGGAGGTGTGATTTTTCCCTTCATTCATATTTCTTACTTGACTGAATTCATTTTTCAACTGAATAACAAATGTACTGTCCAAATGCAAAAACAAATGATCATCATTAATAAGCATTGAAGACCATACATGTTTTTTATAAATTATCCTTGAAAATCCATTCTCAAGGCCCTCAATATCTGGGAGCCATTCATCCGATTGTATGAAGTGGAATTGCAACAGCGTGAAGAGGCCGCTGATAAAAAAGGGAGCGGTAGGATGTCTTCACCTCTGGGTTTCGGCAAGCGCTTCGACCTGCGGAATATCGCGACAAGTTTTATAAGCACTGTGACATCGCCTCAGTAAGTTTATAGAAATACTTGTATGTAGGGAATCTCAAAGTCACTGAGGTGTGAGAATCCAAAAGAATTATCATAGTTTTCGATTTGGCCGAAATTTGTTGAGATTGGACGAAAATAGGCATCAACGTGTATCAAACGTATCAATTAGATTCCTTTTTTCTTCTACAGGTCAAACAAAGTTTCAAATTCCTCGAATCAAAGAAGGAAGCCCTCGCCTGGTTTACTTTCCAAGCTTACAAAGCAAACGAAAATTTCCAAAAGCGATATTTCACAGCAGACGGATCCCCATCCCGACTTTCCTCCTCTCGTCAACTCTCTTTTTTCCTGCACGAAAAGACTGCTAAAACCATTTACAAGAGCAAAGAGATATCCAAAATTGATTCCAAAGTCGGGCGAGAGTGTGGTGGTAGCAACGTTAACAGACCCTCAGCTTCTGTCCACAAGCCTTTCGCCTCCCGCGAAGGAACATCGAACCCAAAACTCTAATGATCATGCGAGCCATCAAAATCACTCTGCTAACAATAAAGCCGAAGTACTTTATATAACGCCTGGTAAAACCAACGATATACCGGAGGATATAGAATCTTTTGTTCATCTGCTAGCGAATTTTGATCCCGATAATCCTGACAAAACTATAAGCAGTGAAAAGTATTTACAAGTTGCAAGGCCTGATACCAACGAAAGTACAAAAGATTCTGACAATCCGAAGGGAAAAAGAAGATCGCGTTCGAATTCTAACAGACTGTTGAGAATCAGTTCTGGGAGTTCAAGCACAGACGGTGGCGAAGATGGAACAGAGTCAAAGACGAGCAAATCCTCTGTGGAGAAGAATGAAAACAAGGAAAATAAGGAAACAAAACCAGGTTAGTTGTAAACTAAAAGGTACCAGAGTTTCTCAGTTTCTCCAGTGAATTAACCCTCCAAAAAAAGCCATTTAAAAGTTTGTATTCCTCGCACACTATTATTTGAATTATCACACTGTTGAATTCGTGAGGGTATTGTGCTGTTTAGCTTGAATCGTTCTCGATTTGCAGTGAGGAAACTTCGTAAAACCAAGTTATCTAAGAGGCAACTCAAAGCGGCCCAGGCTCGTGAGAGACAAGAAGCTTCCAATGCGTTTAATCAAGAGAGAGAATCCGAGTTTCTATTGAAGAATGCTGGAAAGGTATTAACTGTTATTGTGTTAGTTTGGTGAGCACATATACTCAGTGTACTTTGAGGATATAATGTGGTATTGCAGTCGTATGGAGAGGAGCCTGCAGCTTGCGTTGATATCGTTGAGAGTGTGAAAAAATCGGGAAGTCAAGCGAGACGCGGCACCAAGCTAAGAACAACCTCCACATCCTCCTCGGGACTGAAAAAAGAGCAAGCGACAGCTAGGAATGACTGCTTAAATGGCAGTAGAGATGAAACAGCTGCTTCAGCTGGGAAGAAGTAAGTTTTATGCTTAGATCTTGGGCCTGAGAATCACTGGTCTAAATCTTGAGGAAAACCTCTTGTAAATGTAGTTTTAGTAAAATAAATCAATCCAGACTAAAGTGCAAAATGAATGCACGGAGAAGAGAAATGAATTTCTTAACCTATTTATTTACAATCCAACATTACTAGCAATCGTCTACTTTGTTTTGATTTACTCCGCTAAATATTGACTTGATGTTGTCCATTTTCGCAGCAACTTAAGTCAACCCCAGATATCACCCAAGCACTATTCAAACAGTCAGGGTTCTCCTGGAAATCAAAAGATACAAGCGGCTAAACAAGTGAGTCCACTATATGATTTGAATTCTATTTTTATTCAGTTTAGGAATATCAGCAAGTTGTACTTTTCCTGTTCAGGTATCTGCGTGATTCTCAAATCATCTACGATTCTTTGCATACTAAAAATTATGACAAAATAATGATAGTCTGTAAATTAACTGATAGTGTCTCTTTATATTGTTCAGTTCTCTGTTAGATGTGTTTAGCCATAGCTGTTCGTCAAAGTAGGGTGGATGTTGGACCAGTATACCCATGTTTATCACCCATACTAAGTACTATTAACTACTACTATACACAGATCTTCATTTACAAAAATCCAAATGCATTCGAATCTCGAACATCGTCCTCCCAGGAAGTTTCGGAAAGCAGCGGTAATGAAAGTTTGGTCGTGTGGGATATCCCGTCTTCCAGAGTAGCATTCAATAGACACGGTGTGTGCCTATTTTTCATGTTTGCAATTCGTATTCCCATATACAGTATTTATGGACACAATGCATTGATATGTTGAAAAATGTAGATCCAGACGAAGACATGCGCCAGCTTTCGAAGCAGAGTCACCAAGTCGATTCCATAATGAGCAGCAAGAGACGTAAAGAGAGACGTCAGAAAAAGGTTAGTTTCATTCTTGGCATTATTCAAATTCAGTATATATGAATTAGTTATTTGCAAGTGAATTTTTATTTGACCCGTCCTATTTTATTTCGTACATAGTGATGATATAGCTGTCTTTGTTGACAACAAATTATAAGTAACCCGACCTAATCAGGTTTAAAAGCTTAACATTTTTTTAATAATATAAGCGCAATCCTTTAGACTTGATAGACGTGAAAGGGAAACTGGTGAATAGCTAGTATGAGTTCAATAACAATCAAAAGATTGTACCGATTCACAATTCATCTATATGAAACAATGCGGTTGGTTCCTTTTATTCGCATTCTTATTCATAATACAATACTGCATTATATAATACTTTTTTGCCTACTATTATATCGTGTCTTCAATGTAGTCATGTCACAATTCAGTAAAAGATTGTAACACTGTAAAGAAAAGGAGTTAGAGGTAGATAGCATCCACACAGATATACAGTCGCCAGCAGCAAATTATTAGTAGCCCGGCCAAATCAGGTTTAAGGCTTTACATTAATTTTATATTGAGACGTATTTTTACCCTTTTTTATTAAGCCTTTGGCGTTAGAAAGGTCAATTTTGCTCTCCGGCCAAAACAGACATGCTACTGTCAGAACTCCTTGAAGACATATTGCTATATAACTCCATTATGTAATATACATTGAATGGATTATGTGATTCATATTTTCCAGGGAGCTGCTTCACCGGATCAGCTCAGTAGCAGCAGCCGCAGTTCGTCCTATTCGAGCGTGTTATCGAGCGCATCCAGCAATGAAGGAAACCAGATGAAATCTAAATTCGGTATTGACAATTCTACACGATAGTTTTACAACCGCTGTCTAGCATGTCCGTTAGTATGACCATTTATTTTCCATACCAGAATGTTCCAGCGCTTCTAGCACTCCCAAAAAACAACTCACGAGGAGTGTCAGCGATGCCACCAACGGAACAAGTCCACAAAAGAGAAAGCAAATGCCGTACAATGCCGAGAAAGAATCACCCATCCACATCAGACAGCCAGTTTCTGCCAGACCGAATCGTTTTTCTCCTCCCGTTAATTCGAAATCTCAACCACCTTCTAGAGCACTCTCCTCCCCTTCCATGTTCACCAATCTCTTTGGGAAGAAGCCAGAGCAGGCAATCGGTGAGATATCAACAATTATATACATTCATTCCCATTTTAAAAATGGCCGAACTGCCTAAAATATTGTTTGGTGTGTAATTGTGAGATAACATTAGCCTTGAGAGGTTTCAAAGTGATGAAGAGAATACTGGCTCGCCTGCGCTGTTGGTGCCTCATCACCTACCTTTCATTCAGTATTAACATATTCGAAATTAAGGAGTTTTCAAGAATGGAACTTACTTGTAAATCGATAAAAAATGTCTACTCAGATGTATTGAAGGAATGATGGTTGTTTGTAGATTCCCCATTGCGCCAACCGAGCGCCATCGGACGAAATCAAACTAATTACAGGAACCAGCCCGTAACTTCAAGCTATTCTGCATTTGGACGGTCATCATTCAATATTATGGAAAGTGAGTTTCGCTTGATCTTTACATTCATTAAGTTTTCTTATGAGATCTATGGTAGGTTTCAAAATTAGTATCACTTCTGAACATCCTTCTCATGTTAAGGTTTTATGAACAACCATTCTACAGCTTCGACCTCCTCATGGAGTCAATTCTCTGATAATTCCAGCTTGTACAGTAGCCCTAGTCCACAACACAACACCTTGTCCCCGGCTGCAATGAAATCGAGACACTGGAGCGCCTCCGAAAGTCCCACACACACCCTGACCAGCATGTTCCCGACCACCTCCACTTATGAAACCTTGCCTGGCACCCCCACAACTCCCTGTTTGACTTCCAGGCCTAGCCCAATGAACTGGGGTGACGTACCTTCGCCCACTTCGCCAGGATCAAACATGACTACCCATTCGATCTGGTCCGTATCAAATGCTGTAACCATGGATGAGAATAGAAATGAGAACGAGGTATGTGAAACAGTTGCCAACTCACTTCTTCGGTTTAGTTCAGGTATTCGTATATTTTTCAACTCGATTTTCTTTGCTTTAGTGTGACCCACTTGGCCTGAAAAGCATTTGGTCCGATGCAGCCAGTGACTTTCCCAACAACTGGTCCAACCGCCGTTAATACAATCAAGAATTAGTTCTATTCCAGCTAATACCCTCTCGAAAGACTAAAATCCATAATAATCCGAAAAATCTTTAAGCATACACCCGACGAACATTAGCATTTTCTTTTTGTTAACTACCAAGTTCCCAAACTTTTGAAGAATTTGTTATTCCTCTTGTTTTTCACTCCCACTCCTCTCTCTCTCTCTCTCTTCGTTCCCTCTATGAACTGGGCGAAAACCTTTGCGCCCTATAACCAAGAAATTCATGCAGGTATCCAGACAAAATTTCTTACTCGTCTATTTTACTCATTTTTAGCATTTGCAGTTTTAGTACGCACCTTTCTACTTCTACTCCTTTTTCTCGAGCGCGTTTTAGCCCGGTCGGTCCCAATTCAGCTTTTAAACCCCAGCATTTTGCTAGACCACAATCAAGGTGACTTTTTTGGTTTGTTAAAAAATTAGGAATCTACGTTCCCGTTCCATTTTGATGTTGCCCCTTGTGTTGTCTGTTTTGTCGAAGTGCACTATTTGGCTAGTCCATTTTCTGAGTACGGGGATACTTGATGCATGTTGTGTTGGCTTGCACAAAATTAACCTAAGTGACATGTACCTCGCAGCAATGGTAAAATAATTATGATAATAGGATGATTTTTACATGACCATAACATGTGAATTGCAAACAATCAAATTAGGAATTGGTATTATCGATTGAAAAGATACGTCCGTGAAGCAACAAAATCTACCTTATCTGATTTATAAATGTTATGTATCGCTGACCCCTGTGCAAAGACATTGGATATAGCAGATCAGCACGGTGTGGTGTCGGCTGCAGCCCGGCTTACTTTTCTGTATTTTTATGCCTGAGATTTAATAGTTTCATGCGACTGAATCTTGCAAAGATTCGTTCTGTTCGCTCCTGTAGCATTTTTTTTTGTGCCCTGACATTTTTTCTCCCCTTAAGGTATTCTTTGAGAGCGTGGTGGATTTTGGATTTTGTGGCGATCATTAGAACTTGACAGTTACTGATGATTTATTTTAATAAAACAACAGAAAATTCGTTCGAAACATTTAGTGGTGTAGTTTGCAGGTTTAAATGAAAAGTCATTCACAGGAATGGTGGACCTTGCCAATCGTTCCTGACTTGACTGCTTTAAGGGACATGGGAATCTCAAAAACCTGTTGATGTTTTGCCTACCTTGCTTCAGCTGAAGTCAGCTTATCATTTAAAGGTGCCAAACGAGACCTAATCTACAAACTTCAATTGAACTACACTACAGAGTTTTTCAGACATTGATCGATGTTATACACGTCCTAAGTTATTACTTGAACCAATTCATTAGGCGAATGACTACACTGCTACTTAAAACTTGGTGGTTTAGCACCGTCTCACTTGCTCTGTTCTATTGTTTGATACAGGTAACACACTAAAACAGCCATATATCATTATCAGTTTTAATTGATTTGTGACCGCTATAAAAATACTATCACAAAAAAATCTTGAATAAACAAAAAAATCCATTTAGAAGAAGAAAGAACTACCTTACAAAATATACTGCAGTCTGCAAGCATTAAACTTGAACTGCGTAAATAGAACCACAGATATACAATTAAACACAGGTAATTGTTTGTATTGTTTTTACAGTATATGGAATATCTTTCATTTACCCCACAGATAGTTGAACCATTGCATATTCAAAACAACTAGCAAAAGGGCCAAAACAGAACAACCCACAATGTGGAAAATCCTTGCTCTATAAGACAAGCCAGCAGCTATGATAGCTTTGATATTTAGACGAAGTACAGGAAAGTGCATAACTAAGTAACTGTGCGACAGTTGTGTTACACGTTGAGCAGCTTTTCTCCTTCTGGCTGTTGCTGCTGTTTCGTCTTCGATTCCTGCGCTTGTTCGTGTGCTACTTTCATTTCCCAGCTCTTCACGCCCGAATACGCACCGGTACCGACGAGGACTAGTATGTTGGATACCCACCAGAGCGCGGTTTTGATCTGGTTGTAATATATAACGGCTATGACCGTTTGAAGGCAAGCTTTTGCCACGCCGCTGATGTTATGCGTCACTGGCGTAGTTACTTTGACTTCCAGTCCAACGACGAACCCCATGACAAAGCCGAACACTCCCGAAAGAAACATAAACAACCAGAAAGACGGTGCGAATAAGTTTTCGAACGAATAGAGAGATTTTAGATCTCCAAAAATGATTACGAGTGGCAAGAAAATAACGCAGGCATTTACGTTGTTGTAGAATGTTAGTTTCCATATATCATCATCCATAACAGGCAACATTTTTTTTATGTAGATAGCGTTTAGCGCCACCATGGCACTAGCAATCACGCCGTATATGGTCCCGAGCACCGAGAGACTCCCGACCTCTCCTTCCTGATTGATTCCGAGAAAAAACCCAGAGATAATGATCACGCACGTTGACAGGGCAATCATGGAAGTCTTTTTCCCCAGGATGAAGTAGGTGAAAACCAAACTGAAGATGGTCACGAGCGATCTCGCTATAGTATAAAACGCCACACCAACACTCTGAAGACAAAGATTATTGAATGTAATCATTGCTACGAACACCACGCTCAGAGGCAGAACTTCTCTGGACAGTTTGGGATCGAAGGTTGTTGAAGGAAACGTGAGACGGTCCGGGTACCTTTTTGAAATTGAGCTGCATACCATGCATAGCACTACGGTGACCACACATTGGAAAAACGTGACGAAAATCGGTGCGTCTAACTTCAAAGAATCACTTTTCAGAAGATATTTGTTCATAAAAACAAGACTTATGCTGACTGTCCAGTACAATGCAACTACAGAAACCACTCGAATATATTTCTTCCCCAAGGATTCGTTGGCCTCTCTAACGTCATCTTTCTTCATCTTCAGGCTGTGACTGAGAAGTATTTGTCGACCTATCTTGCGTCTATGTGAATTGTCTTGTAGAGAAAAACTGTTCATGTATACTGTATATAGCAACCGGTCTCTCTAAACCGCTCTAGGCAAAATCTCTATGCGTGGCACTCATAGACGAGCAATGATCACTTCGATAATTATTTGAACTTAAGAAAGTCTGATTGAGGACGTCAAATATATTTGCCTTTCTCCAACGCTTTCTATGGATCTTTAAAACAGTATATTTGATTGCGCTGAAAATTCCTCCGAGCTATCAGTCTCAAGAGGAGAAGTTAATGATCAACTACAGGAACACTGATATATACGTCATGACAATACACCGTGACGTCATCATATCTAACAACAAAAATCATTTCAAAAGAATGATATAGACTACACGTTCTAATGTATTGTATTTCTGTATTTAATTTAACTTGCCCCCTCCAGGCTTTCTTGGCTTACCTGATTAACAACTTGAAGGCACGCGCATATGAGTGAGCGGTAATTATTGTATTATTGAAAAGTCGAAGAAAAAGGGAGTGTAGCAGAATAAAATCGTTATCACTTTATGCTTGCAACATATATAAAATTTAACAATTTGCTCATCTTTTCGTATGGGTATGTAAAGAATTTTTAATTGTTGGGTAACCATTTTCATTACGTGGTTGAAAAAAATACAGAATTCCAGAACTTTTTGGGCATCACGGAAATAAACCGTAAAGTTCTTCTTTTTTTATGACCACGCATTCTTAACGTTTATTCGTAATGGCATGACTTCAAATACGGTTAAGATTAATATCTTAGCGTGATAAAAGTGACCGATTTCATAAGATCAATGCCACCAGGACTTAATTCGCTTCGCGATAGCACTTCGCAATTCTTCTGCATGTCTGGATAGTGCCAAGTAAGGTAATAATGGGCCAACTGTTTTCGCGCTATCCATAAAATAATGCCAACTTAAACGTAGTGCCTGATTTCTACGGGCCAGAGTAACTTTGGTTTTCAGTAGTGGTAGATGCAGTTTGATATGGAAAAATAGAAAAGTTTTACCACACATTTGCCATGGGAGTAACTAAGCTGTGGGAAGTCTTAAAGGACATAAAACAAGAGAAACACATTGAAGAATTGGAAGGACAGGTCTGGGCAGTTGATTTAGCCACATGGGTCTGCGAAGCGGAATGCGTCAAAGCAATGCACAACTCCGTGCAACGACCTTATTTGAGGTTAGAGCAATTAATGATAATGTATTCTACTTAAAAAATGGAATTCCTTTTTTTTTATTGTGTTCATCGCTTTTATTGGAATATATTCTTTATAAATATGCATTATTTTAGAAATCTGCTGTTCCGTGTTAATGGACTGCTCAAGGCTGGCATCAAATTGGTGTTCGTTATTGACGGCAAACCACCAGAAGTAAAGTTGAATACGATTGCCAAGCGGTTGGGTTCTTCAGGGTAAGCGAATGCAGCAAAGCCTTGTGGTGGAGTTCGAACCATTGAACCCTCGTATTAGATTATATGGGGTCCGTTGCAATGGACTAAAATATACATCATCTGGTCCTGACCTGCTATGCTGTATTTAGTGCTGAAGGTACTTTAACTCCCCATTAACATTAATATTATTCTTTTGTTTGTAATTCAGAGACAGAACGAGAAAGAATCCATCTAGTAGAGGAGCAAGAAATAGATTGAATGCAAAATTCTCAGAGGTACACTTACCATAGTGATAGCCCTCTTACGATATTGTAATGTAATGACGTAACAAAAGTATGGTAAGCCTGGTACTATGTGTATCAAAAATCGACATATTCCTTTGTCATACAGTGTTGCATTCTTTTGGATTCTCTTGGAATCCCGTGGCTAAAAGCCGAGGGAGAAGCAGAAGCCCTCTGTGCCACCCTGAATAAACACGGTTTGGTCGATGCCGTGGTGACAAGTGACGGAGATGCCTTTCTCTATGGTGCGAGGACAGTGTATAGGAATTTTTCAATCGATAGAAAGGTGCTCTTAAGAAAAAAAATTATCAGCAATATCGATAACAATATCAGAATTCTAAATCATTTTACTTTGTGTGTTCAGGACACGACAATCGAATGCTATCAAATGGATGATATCGAAATGAAACTTGGCATGAACCGGCATAATATGATTGCACTTGGTCTTCTCCTAGGTTGTGATTATGCTCCTAAGGGAGTGGTTGGAATAGGTGTGGTAAGTATTGACATTTGATGAAATGATAATCCTATTTTTTAATTTGTAAAGTAGACTAAAATTCGAGGCTAAACATGATGATAATATAATCATATATGTAAGAGCTATCTTGCGTTCGTTTAGTAACTTGCAATGGAATCTTGAAGTGTTTTAGTCTTTATGCAGTTCAGCACTAAAAACTGTTTTGCTGTGTTTTTATCACTGATAGATATTTTATATTCCCTAATGGAAGCCGTAGCATGTACACACACTGAACTAACCCTCTTTATTCCAATTAATCTTTCAATAAAGTATATGCAAGTTAGTTAGTTACACACAACATAGTTTATATCTTGAAATAGCAGGTTTGTGTTTATTTCCCAGACACAAGCTGTAAAGCTCCTTTCGAGTTGGAAATCTCAAGATCCTTTAGAAATATTCAAGCAGTGGAAAAGGGAAGGTAATATCTCTAATGCTGTCCAACATGGTAAAAAGCCACCTCACTGTTCAACATGTGGTCACCACGGTTAGTGTTTTGTACAGTAAAATGTAAATGCTGAGATTTTGTTACAACAGCAATTTATCCTAATGGATTGTACGTATTCGTACTTGCAGGTCTCAAACGTGACCACAGTAAATCAGGCTGCTCTACGTGTGGCAGAGCTTGTGCAGCTGCATCCAAGTTTGGACAGCCGATTATTGTTCTCGAATGCATGTGCCAGTGGCACAAAACAGAAGCAAAGAAGAAGGAATCAGCTACTGAAGATAAAGTTAGGACACTAGCTCTGAAGGTTGGGATTGTTAACAGAATTTCCAAATTTCTTGGGAGGTGATGTTGAGGGACCTGGGGCCAGAATCATTCAATGTATCCATTCCAGTTATATTATAAAACAGATGTCTAAATACACAGCTAATTGGTGAAGAAAAATAGAGGTAATAATTTGTAATGTTAGGTTGTTTCATTATTTGGCCAAAGCCATATATTTCTGCTAGTATTTAGTAACATCAAAAAATCTTCTAAAGTAACCGGATAAAACTTGTTTCCACATGACTAGCAAATACTGAACGTCGGTAATTGTAGTTATTTGTAATTTCCGAAAAAAATTCATCGCAATACAGAATCATCTCTAATTTCAGGATCCTAATTTTCCACCTCTTGAGGTGGTAAATGAGTTTCTGAAAGAGCAAAGATATGCAGGGCAGAGAGGGAACTTAGAGGAGGTCAAACCGAGACTTGTTGCACGGAGTCCGACTCTGGACATTTCTTGCAAATATTTGATGGGGAAACTAGACTGGGAAACCACTTATGCTTTGAGTAAAGTGTTACCAATACTCACCAGATATATTCTAGAACTGAAGACATCTGAGAGGAACGTGAATGCAATTGAAGAAGAACTACCTTCGAATGACACAAAGCAGATAGAAATTCAAGAGTAAGAGCTGAAATTTTATATTGATGCATAATGGAAATAAAATATTATTATTTGGGAGGATGGTATTATATTTATTTATTGCATTGTTTAATAGAAAAGGTTCGTATGATTATCGCACACTTTACTTAGGCCAACAATATTGCTAAAAATTGCAAATCCCGAGTACATCAACTTTTCAATTGTACACTGCATTTTATAATATACTTGGAAATTTTAGTCATGTGTGATTTCAACAACTCACATATTTAACCTAAATTCTTTTTTTTCCAAGAATACTGAAGACCAGAGTAAAAGACGGAGTCCAGTCCTTGGAAGTCAAGTGGTTTTTCTTGGCCACGGTCGACATAGAAACCGCAGAAAACTATGAACCTATCACTGTTGAATCTGAATCTATTGTGAAGAAAGCGTTTCCACTGGTTGTTGAGGAATTCTATGACAAGGTAGAGAAGGGGAAAGAAGACAAGAAAAGGGAGAAATTGGAAGCGCAGAAATTAGAAAGAAAAATGAAACGTGAAGGTATGAACGCTTCATCATAGTGATTGTTATTATTCCAGAGTCATGCTAATAATCTTTCTCAAAAAATTTCGTTTCAGTGAAACTTAAAGCACAAGCATCGTCTTCGAAAACTGTGCCAGTTGGTAAAAAAATGACTGATTTCTTTGCCGCTAAGAAACAGAAGAATAAGCAAGGAGCTTTTGATGCTTCTTCAAAGATTTCTGCTCATGAACAAGGTACTTTAAACAGAGAACTGAATAATAATATTATGCCATGCAAACCAAAAAGATTGAGAGAGACTTTCTGACTGAGAAAAGAAATTTTTATCACAGTCCATTTCGACTATTTTTAGCTTGTTAATATGCAAGAGATTATAAGTATCTATATCATCAACAGCCTCGACTATTTTGTATATTGAATTTTTTATTTTTAACTGCATACAGCAGACAAATTCATGGATTATATTGTGATACAATGTGATTTTCAAATCATGAAATTTAATTTATATTTGCAATAAAAAATCATTGAGAAAAAGTCTAATGTGTTAGGAAAGAATAACATGTTTAGCGAGGATGTGATTGTGAATATAGAATATTATTATTTCAGATCAAGCCTTGAAATCCATACAGAGTTTGGGAGAGTCTCTTGCCTCGCTCACCATAGAGAATCGCAAAAAATCCGATAGAATTACCCCAGAAATCGGAAAAACGGACACCATCACTTTAGAAATAGGGAATGAATCCAACGCAAAGGCTAAATCTGCAAGAACCAAGTATAATGAAAAATCCTATAATGCCAACTATGTTGTCTCGTCGAAACTGGCCAATGAATCCAAGAAAGACATTAAATCTACTTATGTTATGGTGTTCAGCAGTGATTCGGAGTGCAGCGATGTTGAATCTGATGATGTATTAAAAATCTGTGACGTCGGGAATTCAATAGATAATGCCGAGAAGGAGAAGTATAAGAAACGCCATGGTACATCTTCTACTGTGTCTCCGTCCAGATATGTCGAAAATAACGGAGGTTATTTGTCGTCTGCTTCAAGCGTACTATTTACTCCCTCGCGGAATGAGATAACTTTTAGTAACGATCTAAATTTTTCACTTAGTAGCAGTTTACTTCGCACCCCTAAGCCCCTGAGCGATACCCCCGTTCCAGATAGCATTGTAAATTATCCTGGAAATCTTGAAAACTCACTAAGGCCTCATAAACAGCCTTTGAACGATTTAAATTCGTTAAACTTGCCGTCGTTAGAAATCGAGGAACCTAAAACTCCACAGAGAAATTTTTTGAAGGAGAATTGTAACCCTACTGCGGCACATAGCCCTGTTTATATGACACTTATGGATCGACTGAAAGCGCGCCGTGCTTCTAGTACCTGCGAATAGCTTATTCACTTGATAATAAGTGTTCATTTCCAATGCAACGTTGTAATAAACGCCATCAATTGCAACTTGTGTATGAAATTGGATGTTTCGACAATCCAACGGTACTCCATTTATTCTGTAAGGATTATCGGGATTAAGGTGAGCAAAACTGTTTTCTGTTACTAATAGTATAAAAACTGTAACCAAATAGAAACTGGATCTATTATCACGAATAAATCTAGCTCCTTAATGATGTTTTCGCTTCTATTTTTGGGAAAGGTCATCTGCGCTTATCAGTACAATTACGCTTTGTATTGTTTTATAATTACTTTGGCGCCAGTGCAATAGCTACTTATAAGCTGATTATTCTCCCTAATTAGTTAATTCACTAGAAACTTGAGTAAAGAGCTACATCGTTGAACACCCCGATAACAAAGTTACTATGTCTAGTAGTTAGCAACTAAACTATCGGTTCACTTTAATCCAGTTGCGATGGTATTCTTTTTTTGTTGGGAAAGATAAGTTTTATTAAATATCCCAGATAGGATGAGGCAACAGTATTTCAAGTTTATTTGTACTTATTGTAGGTAAGCGAGTGAACGCAGCTAGAATCACCGACATTCGTTCTGACGTGGCCAAGAGCCACGGAGTTATTTAAAATAACATCAATACTAAATAATTTATATATCTACAATTATGCAAAGTTACCAATATGTATATCTAGCGTGCATACAAAATATAACTAATAAAATAGGTAGTTGGATCTGGTTATGAGTTATCGTGTAATTTTTGTCACCTGGCATTTTTGTTGGTACAGTAATCGAATTTTCCTCACGCTGCCTAAATTCAACATTTTGAAGTGTGAGACTTAGCCTTGAAGGTAATAATGTCGGTCAATTAGAAGGTGATTGCAATATCAGTTATAGTAAGTGCCTGTGTTTTCTTTTGCGTTAAGTTCAGAAAAGTAGGCTTTTGAACGTGAATTGAAACGCCGGCGGAAGAATATATTACGGAAAGGTTACTAGCGGTCATGCGACAGGACGTCGCCAAACTTACCTCAAACTTAAACAATCGGCTTTAGCTTAGTGCGTGTGCGCATGGTTGTAGTAAAGTTCGAAAAATCAGGCATAAGATTAGCTTTAATTATACAAAATAAAACTGAAGTGCTTGGATAATCGATAAGACAATAATGCAATAAACAGTGGCCAGTAGAAATACGATTTTGAGAAAATAAGTTAAATTTTATTTTATGCTCGCGTTTGGAGTACCATGAGGATTGCACAGCAGGTTATGGTATTCTAGATTGCAAACTTTGGACGTTCACAGCATTTATTTTTTCTTGGATGTTATTTATAGTGAATAGGTTATTTATAATATAACTACGCCTATACATTAGCCAACGGCATCATTAAAGTTGAAGCTTGCGAAGCGATTCTCGTTGTCCGTAGAAAAAATGACTAGAGAAAAGATATCGAGCACGCCTGAACAAAATCATTCTGTTTTATCAGGACTGCAATGATATGCTTCCTTGAGGCTTGTACAAAACGTCAGGGAGTTTTCCATATTTCCTAGCACGCTTACTCAGCTTAATTACGTTGAGGAAGATTAAGATATTTTGAATAGCCTGAGGAACAAATGCATCGTTTAATTGAAAACAATTTCGTTTCTTTGTTTTAAATATGCACACGTTAAAGGTAAAAACTAGAAACTGAGTTAATAGTTTTTGTTTTGTTTTCCAGTGAAGTATTGCAGTCATCCTGATGGAGGACTGCAATTAAAGAATAATTTTGTGACAAGCGTCTTCAGAACATGGCAATGACAAGTCTATTCTCTTTCACAAGTCCTGCTGTCAAGAGGCTCCTTGGATGGAAGCAAGGTATATTTGTTGATTATTTAACATCAAATAGATGATATGTTTATTTTAAAAATAAAATACAATTTAGGGTAGAGAGCTGCTCCACTGTCCTGCTGTAGTTGAGCCTATATGTAAAAGAAAAATATTATGCATAACGAATACATAATTTCAGCCTTGGATCATTTGGCATTGGCGTACATTTTACATGGGATTCGCCCTGTAATATCGAGGGGGTCCACTCCCACTGGTAGAGGTGAAGGGGGAAGATTTGGTAAAGAATATTGATATTGCAAAGAGAGTACATAAAGAGATGTATTTCTTCATGTACATGTATATATACCTCTACATAAATCATGCATTTGGCATTGGTTACAGACTTAGTCAGATCATTCCCATCAATCATTGGTCGATCACTAGCTCTGTTTGCCCCTGTGACCCACAATTCGTACTTTGGTGGTTATCCTGAATTGTGATATTTTTGTAATCGAAAAAATTGTGTGAGCTGTGCTGAAATCGTTTTGAAATTCATCCATCAATTATCCTTAATTCACAACAGGTGATGAAGAAGAAAAATGGGCAGAAAAAGCTGTGGATGCGTTGGTGAAGAAACTGAAGAAAAAGAAGGGATCGATGGAAGAACTTGAGCGTGCTTTGAGCTGTCCTGGCACACCCAGTCAATGTGTGACAATTCCTAGGTCCTTGGATGGAAGGTTACAGGTAAAAAGTTATAAGTTTTGTTACTACTCACCAGGCCTAATAATTGTAATTCTTTCTCGTATTCAATTGTCGAAAAAACGGCTCTGAAATATTCTTTTATACTCCTTCGTTTCCTCATATATATCATTTGTTGTTGCAATGATGGTAAAATATGTTGATCTGTTATTTTATCTTTAATCTTAGTTCAAGTTCCGATTATTGTTTTAGGTTTCTCATAGAAAAGGGTTACCACACGTAATTTACTGTAGGGTTTGGAGATGGCCAGATCTTCAAAGTCATCATGAACTGAAGCCTCTCGAATGCTGCCTTTATCCTTTTGACTCGAAGCAGAAAGACGTTTGCATCAATCCATATCATTACAAGAGAGTGGAGAGTCCAGGTACATTCATTTAATTTTCTTAAATTTTCTATGATGATATAGCCATGGAATAACCAGTTAATAGAAACTGTAGGATTTGTTTTGTATTTTTCTCCAAGTACTGAACTATTCAACTCAAAATTAACTATTGATATCAAGCTTCGGCGTGTTAGCATTTCTTATCTTATCCATGTATGGAAAGTGGATCATGATTTGTTTGACGCATCAAATCATTCACTGTGTGTTGCTTCTGCACTTGACCTTTGTGATCATCACTTCTCTGTTATCAGCAGCAGCAGCAGTAGTTTGTTTGTACTGTTGTCAACTCAGCCTGGTTATCAGATGTGGTAGAGAATCTGTGATTGAACTCATTTGACAAGCAAAACAAATCTAAATCTAGTATTTCGATTATCGTTTGGTAGTTTTATGTTATTACTTTGAATAATTAAGTATTTTTTTTTTATTCTTTTTCCACTCAAGAGGTTGATTGTAAAAGTAAATGTACCAGTAATTAAAACTTGAAAAAATGAAATTACAGCTGCTCCACGAAATGAGCGACTATCAAATTCATGAATTTCCTGTAAATTTGACTGATAATGTTTTCTTTTATACTACATATAAAGCGACCATTGTTTTCTTGATATCAAGATATGCTCCACCTAGTTCATAGGATATTTCGTCTTGGTGTTTTTGAAAAGTAAACAACTTTCAATTTAATTCCGTCTGACATCAGAGCATTTATCACCTCCAGCCAACGCAAGTCTTTCTCTGAACCAAATTAGGTTTAGTGGTTTTGAATTATAGAGATGATGACTTATGGGTATTGGTATTTTAATTTGATATCCAGCTCTGCCTCAGTCTGATGGAAGAGTTCTCTCTTCCCGCCTGCTTTATGTAACTCAGATTTTGTAACAGTTGGGTATCGCTTTGTTTGTGCGATTCATGCCTGGTTTGATGAATGGCATTTAATGTGTAGCATAACAAAAGAGATTTCACACTGGGCTCAGTGGGGAGAACTTATCATCGAAGTTATCGAAAGCAGGCTCCCAATATGACTGTGTTAATGATACATGGTTGTTGATTTAAGCAAAGAAATGAGAAGGGAACACTTAATATTATTTCCACTCTTCCCAGTAAGTTCTAGAATAACTCTTGATATCTTCCTGAATTGCTTCCTTGAACACTCAGCTGGTGTCAAGTGGTGAATTTAATTTGTTTCCACTAATAATCAAAAGGTTTGTCCCTCAAAGAAACTTAACTATAAGCATTAGGTCGTAGCTGACTTCTCTTTCATGTTGTCACACATCGTTTTACTATGTGACTATTAGAAAATTCAACAGTAACACACTACTGCGCCTGTGTTAATACCACTTGATCATCTTTATGTGGATAATCTACAATTTTTTGTAACTGCAAATATTTTGAAGACATTATTCCATCAGAAGTAACGAAAGAAATAGAAGAATCTTCATCTATAAAGTAATAGTTAGATTCTTTTATTGATGATCCGTTTAGTGTGGTTCGAGTTCGAAGAGTCTTTCGTAGACCTGTCAGCTCTCTCCATACCAAAATTATTATCGTTATAAATTTTCCATGCGGAAAATGGTGATAGAAACCTCAGGACCCATTATCTTTCCAATCAGTTCAGTTCGAAGAGTGCTGATATGTGATTTCCCACACTATGTTAGTGAACAAAAACGAAAAAACTACTATCTATAGAGATATCATTTTTATTCTGGTTCATTGTAATATTCTTGGAATATGGATAGATGTTCAGGTTCAGGCACTAGTGCAACATTGAAAGGTTCCTTCTAGAAAATATGAAGTGAAGGAATAATTATTTGTGTTTTAAGTTTACTCCAGGTAATGCTGTTTTGTTTTGTAGAAAATGTCCATCTGTTATGCGCATGATTTTCTTTATATATATACCATAATGTAAATAAGCCATCTGTCAATGCTAAAAATTCCTTTGTGTCAAAACGCGACTTAAGGCATTTACGATGCCCAAAAGTATTCCAAAATCCGTCTCGGCGACATTACACAGAGCAGCAAAGACAGTGAAGTTCGGTTTCCTGTACCAGTATGTTGTATGCGCGCTTTGTCACACGTTGTGGCCTATGACGCAATTGCTTATTGAATTAGGAGATTTCGATCACAGTTGTCTTGATTGCCTTGTGCGAAAGTCATCGGATATGTATTCACATTCTCCCTTACGAAACTCTATATCTCTCTTTTGCTTATCGGCCTCTACTTTGGAATCGTTAATCTAGGCTCCTTATACCCTAATAACCGTGATCTTCATGTACACGAAAAAAGGGTAATTCAAACTCTGTTTAAAATGTAAACACATTTTCTTCCCTGACCATTAATAATTTACAGTAACAAATAAATCATTTTCAAGAATATTTGCCAGACATGGTTTCGTGTTCGTCAATATGACAAGTTATTACATCAAAGTTTTTCTTCACAAATTTTTTAATTTCTTCTGGAGTCCACACAGAATCAACCAGAAGTTTGCCCACCTAGGCTGGTTTATAGCAAATCGAGGAAATTTCAGGTGTCATGCATTTATATTATTGTGTTTGCGCAGCGATAAAAGAACTTAATGACTTGATATTTGCTACTGTTCAGTTTGCATAAGGATCTCGTTATAGTCGCGCCTATGTTATAATAAACTTTTATATCGCTAGATTTTAAACACCCCTTTCTTTCTACCGTTTGTGTGTGTGTCTGTTCAGTTTTTTTTCTAGAAACTTTTATCCCACTCAAGTGGATGTTTCACTTTACATCCTCAGACTTCGCGACGTTTTTCGAATAGCGGAATAGCAGGACATAATAACAACAAAAAGCACTTGAAGGAGTAAAACTTTCCGACCTTAAGACGTGGAGCAATTTCTTTGCATTGTCGCCCTCACAGCATCTTGGACAGGGTACTTCAGACTCGAGTCCACTAGGAAATACCCTTAGAAACGCCGTGGGAATTGAATTACGTCACTTTGATTACCCTAGCGTTGTTGATCAATAAATAATAGACGTCCATTTAGAATCTTCGCTATCATCCGATGTCTATGGTAATTCCGTAACAATGCTAATAACAAACGTGAAGGTCCCGTGGTGTCTTCCTATCCAGTCGATTTTGTTGGCAGTGGGCGTCCTCCCGACGACAAGTTTTCTCATTGTTTGCCACGAAGGGAAGTCGCCGTTCGTTGTGTACGCACATGCGCCAGATTTTCAATTTGCTTTGATACTTCGACCTGGCAAATCGGCTTTGGGCGTTTCCTGTTTGTAATTTATTTGTCGATTCCCATGAACAGTTTTATCGCATTTGGGCAGAGCGCAAATAACAGCCGATAATGCACGTCTTTACATTACCGATTTTTACGATCAAGCACACAAGTTCATCATTGTCTGTTATGGGCATGACACCGACGAGACTGGATTTTTTTATTACGTTATTACGAGATTTATTGAATTGTAAACTTAGACGAATGAAACTTAATTAGTTCCACGCGCCGAGTTAGTAGTTGTATCGCCCTGTTTACTCAATACTCGAAATATGACTAATTATTAGAAACACCTGCTTCGATTTCGTGTTCGCACCTGTTTTCTTGCTCTTAGCCTCAGGTATCACTAAGATCACAGCTTGACCACAAAACATTCTTTGAGATGAAGTAGATAATAATTGTTCATTGATTAGATGCCATTTGTGTACAGTACTTCAAAAAATGCATGTAGTACCCAGTTTCTGATGGTTGTTGAATTCCTGTGTAAAACCTTTATGAACTTTTGGTATGTTAACCAGTGATGCCCTAATATTTGCATATTTTTATGATCATGAGTAGTAAATTTTAGTTTTAGAAAGTCTGTCTTAGCTAAGTTGGCTACCATCTTGCGTCCCATTCGTCGCCAGTCAGTGCTCACTGAATCGATGGCAAGCCAAACCGGTCGAGCGAAGATTGCCAGTATTACGATAACGATCTAAATACTTATTCAGATTCAATAACAGAAATTTCTCAATATTTTCCCTGAATATAGTGTTTGATAAAAGAAAATGTTTGACTATTATACTACCTGTTTTGCAGTTTTACCACCTGTCTTGGTGCCAAGGCATAGTGAATTTGTGTCTTCACACAGTATGATCCACGGTCCCGGAGAAAGGCGTAACCACAACCACATGCCACCTAATCGTGTCTATGATTCTGGTGGAATGTTCAACTCAGGGTAGGCCAAACACTTATATTTTACTGTATATCTACCTATTAATAACTCATGATTCTGAATAGCCAAGCACTGTCTTGCAATATACACACATACCTACTAATGAATTTTTTCAATAGCCGACCTCCACCACTGTCTCATCACCCCGTGTTGTCTGGACCGGTATCACCCCACAATCAGTTCGGCGGCCCCAACTCTCCTGACTCGTACAATGCCAATTCGCCATTCCAGCCTCCAATGTCACCCGACGGTTCTACCACGAGTCCAGGCAGTCCCTACAACGTCCCGGCCGACACGCCGCCTCCAGCTTATCATGCGAACGAGAACGATAGGGGAAATGAAAACATGGACACAAATTCGACTATCCATGGCAATCACAATGGAATTGGTATGTGTGGTAATTGTATTTTAATGTCTTTTGTATTCATTTCTATTCGACTGATTTCTGATATCACTATATTTACATAATTCCATAGACGTTCGTTCTGTTCACTATACTGAGCCTAAGGATTGGTGCACAATAGTTTACTATGAACTCAATAACCGTGTCGGAGAGGCGTACATCGCCAACGCTACATCTATCATCGTCGACGGCTTCACAGATCCTTCAGCTAAATCGAATCGTTTTTGCCTTGGACAACTTTCAAACGTCAATCGTAATTCAACGATTGAGAACACAAGACGACACATAGGGAAAGGTAACATACATTTTGCCTTATATTCCACAGTGAATTCGCAATAACAATTTGTTTGTTCCTTGTTTTTGGGTCATTTGTCATTTTACATTCTAAAAGCAGTTACCATATTTTGTTAGGTGTTCATCTCTACTATGTTGGTGGCGAAGTGTATGCCGAGTGCCTTTCCGATTCGGCCATTTTTGTGCAGTCGAGAAATTGCAACTATCATCACGGATTTCATCCTACTACTGTTTGCAAGATTCCGCCCGGATGTTCGCTGAAAATCTTCAATAACCAGGAGTTCGCAGCTCTCCTGTCACAGTCGGTAAACCACGGTTACGAAGCAGTCTTTGAACTGACAAAGATGTGCACGATACGCATGAGTTTTGTTAAAGTAAGTTAGACTCACTATTTTTGAAATACCGCATTTCACCAAGTAGGCGACCACTTCATGTTGGTATACCATACTCAATTTAGTCACATTTTCCTATGCTAATGTACTCATCATCTCCAGGGATGGGGAGCCGAGTATCACAGACAGGACGTGACGTCGACACCGTGCTGGATCGAAATTCATCTCAATGGCCCCTTACAGTGGCTTGACAAAGTTTTGGTCCAGATGGGTTCGCCAACAAACCCGATCTCTTCTGTTTCTTGAACGCGGCCTTGGTTCTTTTGCGATATGAACAAATCTGAATTTTTGTGTCTAGAAAAATCAGAACGACGCTTTCCAAGAAGGAGTTGTTTTTTTAGACTTCTTAACCTGTGAAAAAGAAAAGGCAATTACTGTACTCGAAAAGTTCATTGCTCTATGGGACAACATTAGATACCCAGTGCTGGGATTAACCTGAATGTCCAACACGATAGACAATTTTTGACAGCATTTTACTGGAGAGTTCTTGCTGGCTGGTTTCCTGACTTGAAAGGTTGCTCCAGTTACTGATCACATTTTTTGAAGTTCTCAAATGTTAATAGCAAGGGATTCGTCATGGTTTTCGGCTCATATCTATCATGATTTCATATACTCAAGGATTGATCTGTTTGAAGAAAGACATAGGCTTGAAATTGTGTTAATATTTGGGTACTGATTGCAAGATATTATTGAAATCCTAAAAGGTGAATTCTTGAGAATGGAAAGCATAATTTCCAATTTTAAACCAGCCATCTAGTATTCGTAAGCCTTCTTTTGGGCTCACAATACACTACATCACATCAAATTATCATGAATCTGGTTGTATTCTTTTTTTAATTACGTTATCATCACGAAATGAATAAATGAAATATTTTGGGTAAAGTTACTGAAAAGAAAACAAATACTCCATAAAACAAAAAAAACTACTGTATTTTTTAATGTCTGCCTTTTTGAAACGATTATGTCATTGAGTATTTGCCAACTATTTGCTCTACTGTATTTTTCTTTGTTTGTGACAACAGTTCTATTATTGTAGTTTACAACTGACTTAACTTTTAGATTTTTGTACTTAGTCTAATAAGAATAGCTTACGAAATCATTTTATCTTGTTCTCATGCATAACCGGTCGTAGCAAGTTTCATCTTTACAAGATCCGCTGAACTGATTTTTCAATGTTTAATCTGTTGGCAATGGTTTGTTGGTTCAACAATTGATTTCTTTTGTTGAGTCTCGATGACGTTTTTAAATTGCATTCTTGCTGCCAACATATATATATACTTTTTTCAGTATTAAACTATTTTAATTATCTACAGTGGTTTTTTCTACAAGGTGCAGTAATGGTTCAGAAATATATGCAATTAAATTGTATATGTGACAATATTCTGGAAATGCAGAATATATATATTCCTTTGAAAAGTCTTGCTTCCTCTTACTGTAGTTAATATAAGGCGATACAATTTTTTTCTCAATTTCGAGCCCAAAGGAAATGTCGTGTATGTCTTTGAATATGCAAAACGCTACCATCAATCAAAATTTAAGCAATGAAGAACCTTATTTATCGCCAGATCTATTGACAGCTACCGTGGGATGACACTGGTGCTGGCAGATGTAAGTGTAAGCATACGTGGCTTGATTCTTAATCTCATTTTCGTATGCCAGTCGTGTGACTTTTTATTAAATATATGTGGTGCGCCTTATAATACGTTGTCCATATCATGTTTTTTTAATTTAGCTGCTGCGGTACCAAAGGTCCAGAATGTGAAATCGACAAGGAAGGGTGGTGCCGAAACTCGTCTCGGAAACTACGTCTGTAAGCGACAACGCCATCCTTTCTTCCAATGTCACTAGTACTGTAGTGTGGAATACTTTCAACGAAATGGTAAAACAGAAAAGAATGGCAACTATTAGATAAGTACTTTTATCTGCTATGAGCTACTATGTTTTCGTGGTAATGGGAGGGTGATCTCGATTTATAATAGATGAATAGAAGATGCAGAACAGGAAACGTTACAGTTTTACGGTGTAGGACCGGTTGGATGTCACTGTTTGATCGAAGCCTGAAGATAGATCCGCTAGGTGGTGTTGAAGAACATACTCGTGTTTTTGCTTTGGCAGTGATTTTTGCATGCGTTTCTTCCTATTTTCATTATATCCAACTGTCTTTGTAAGTAACCAAAGCAAAGGTTTCCGCTCTTACGATAGCTTTCCATCATTTTTGATGACAAGGGAACTTAACCGGCATATCGATTACCGTACAAGTTTGGTAATCAACAACTGAATGATTGCTCTCGAATTCAGTATTGCAGTTGCAAAATGACGTCATATCAAGAATTACTCACCATTTTATTTTAATAATTAGAAAAATACCGGCACCGTTTCTAATATGCTTTGCTGAAAGAATTGATATATATTTCATGAGGCCTCAATAAATGAAATAAGTTGGAAATGCTATATACGTATCAATTTAGTAACTAAGCGTATAAAAGTCTTTAGATAATAATAGCAACAACAGCGATGATGCTGCTGTTGCTGAAATCATTTTTTTCTTTAGTTACTCGCGATGAACACATATCGTCATAGGCCCAACATTAAATTCTGTCTTTATTTTCTGCAGAGGTCCTTAGCGGCTGTAATCTTCTTATTGTTCAAACAAATTACCTTGGCAATGGACAAAACTACTAGTAAGGTGTAAAGTTTCTTTGAAAGTTCGTAATTTGCTTAGCAGTGTCCCAGTGTCATGATGGACTTGGATAAACTGGAAACGAAGTTGCCTGGAGTTTCTAAATCAAAGAAAAAGCAGAAACCTACCCTCCGGTTCGAGCTTGAGCTCCCAGAATCGACTACCACCTCATGCCCGGAGTATTCCTACGTTGAACTGGTTCGACAATTTCTCAAGGTGCGCTCAATATATCTGTGTTGTGTGGAGCCAGAACTTGTGCTCATCCATCATCCTTAACTGGATGTATGAGCAACATATCTGTTAAAAAACAATAGTGACGATGCATACCTGTGTACATGTGTTTATTTACGTCTATTCGGTTATTTTTCGCCTTTGAATTTCTTACTTATTTTGAGGTCAAACAACTAGAACAACTGGGAGGCACAGATATTTTTGGTAGTACTTCATAATCTCAGAGTGATTATCATTTCTTGTCCTTTTCCTGAATCTTTATACACCTGAGCAGTCTGACTCCACATCTATTTAACTAAGTAAACTCATCTTGAATTTGGAAGTTTAATATGGAAAGCCAATTTATGGCTGAAACCCAACTGCATTAAGATAATAACTACTGCTAAGATAACCAATGCTTATTGCTCCATAGGCAATGTAAGAAGGAGTCTAATCAGCGCTACATGACATATTATATCCATTAGTACATGTGTATAGGAAATAACATAATATGTTCTTCGATTCGTGCACATGATCTAGAATTGAACCTCTCATCAATCAATCATCCCCTCCCTAACGTCATTCCTCAATTTGAAGGAACCCCCTACCAAAACCTCTTTTACATGAGGTATTTTATCTTATCTATAACTTGTGTGTACATTGAGATAAATGATGTATGGAAATTGGTATGCTGCCACAGTCTTGTGTACCGATGGTTAGACAGCACCGATATGATAGTGCTGTTATAGTATTTCTGGGTTTATTGCAGGAAAAGAAATCGAAGGGAGAGAATGACTCTCTCTGCCAGAATCTTCTAGAAGAGGAGGAAGAAAAAGAAAAGAATGAAGCGGAAGCTCTTGCTCATTTCTATGAGATAAAATACGGTGCTGGAGCGGAACCAGGAAAGGGCAAGAAACGAAAAGATAGATTGAAAGATCTGGTGGATGTCGGTTACGGTTATGATGAAACCGACCCGTTTGTCGACGATTCTGAAGCGGTACTATGATAAAGAAACCGTTCTCTTTTGCGTGATCTAATGTTGGTTACTTTTTTAGTATGATGAAATTGTGCCGGCCTCCCTTACTACTCAGCACGGCGGATTTTATATAAATACTGGAAAACTTGAGTTTCGAGCAGTTTCTGATGAATCGGGTACTGCGTGAATGTGCATCATTTAGATTTTAAACTACGTGCAGTGGGTTGAACATGACTTTATCTAACTTTTTACAGATGAGGACAGTGTGCCATTGTCCCAGCACATCTCAAAAAAGAAAAAATTGAAAAAACTATTCTTTGACTCGGACGAAAGTGAAAATGAATTTAAAAATGAAGAAAGGTCGGAAAAGAAAAAGAAAAAGGTTGTGCTTTTACCTTTCAAATCAAGGGCAGTGATCTCCATTCATGATATTAGAGAGATTGAAACTTACCTCGGATTATAAATATCATATTCTCCAACCTAAATATTATATTCCACGCAGGATATCCTTTATTTCTTCTCTGCATATTTGCAAGTAGACCTTGCGTTAAGGTATATATAGCTTTTTCTCAATATTATTACTGTACAATCCGGAAATGCTATGGATGAGACATGGAATAGGTGAGATACACGGCCTGTCAGAATATTTTGTCAACTTTTCTGTACCGGGGTAGACCCTGGAACTTCTGTCAATAGTCTTGATTATGCATAATTTCCAGTTAATTTCGTAATGTTGAGGCATTGCAAAGTGGCCTACTAGACTAGACTAGATGGTGTTTAATTTAATGGTGGGGTAATTTAATATTACTTAATGTGAAGCATTTATTTTTAGAAGAAATTGAAGGACCACGAGAGAAAGAAAAAGAGAAAATTGTCCATGGAGGGAAAAGATAAACTGTCTAATCTCAGCAAAAGGTTTATATTGCGTTTATCTGTTTTTTCGTGTCTCGTTATATGTTTGATCAAAGGAATAATTCCATGATGTTTTGTTAGCTCGAAGAAGATGAAAAAGTCCTCCGCAAGCTATGCACAAAAATTGGTTGCGAAGGCAAAAGCTCAACAAATGATGAATGCATCTGCTGTTGGAAGTCCTGGTGAGAAATTTTTTGCTTCGGCATTTCATTTAAGAATTCTGTAATCAGGGTAGTAAAATGCAAAGAATTCAGTTTTTCTCTTCACCGCTTGCAACATCACTGTGTTTAAAATGTGATGTGTATCCTTGTGTATATATGCCTGTAACATTTTTCAACATTGTATGGCATTTTACGGTAGTCTATGAATTATGCAGTTATTAGTATTGATGAATATATTTTCTGTCTGAAGCGCATTCAACTAACGGAGGTTTGACACCAAGTCGAAAAAGTTCAACTGAAGATCAAATGAAATCACGGCTTGATGGTGTAAGCAACTAGTTATTTGTAACACCTACATGTAAATTCATCACAAATTATTCAATTTTATGCGAATATGGAGTATTTAAATCAATATGGATTTTGCCACGACCATCAAATCTGTTGAAGCTAGCCAATGTCGAAGTAACAAGCTTTGACTGTATTTAGGACATTTAATTGTGTTTGTTTTTCTCATGTGCTCATGCTTTTCCACATATAGTAACCGTAGTAATAATTTTCAGCCCGGCCGTGACCTAGGCAATATACATGATAAAGACCTTGCCCAAGTGGCGAAGAACGTAACGAAAGAACTAATGAATGTTGGTGGCAATAGGCCAGGTATAGTAATTTGAATTGTTTTAATTTTCAAACCTGTTAATTATGTAAATCATGTTCTTGGATAAAATCATTTAGTGGTATAACATTGATGAGAAAAATATAAAATAAAAAGAGAATAAAATATAATAACACAATATAAATTATTGGATTCGTTTAACGTCATTTCACTCAAAGTTCCAAGAACCCTTTTCACTGCGTTGAGTTAGGACATGCAAATTATTATTATTATAATCATTACAGTTGATAATTTTATCCTTGATAATATCTCAGATAACGATACGTCTTTGAATATCGAAGGAATGGATACTTGGCGACCTAATTCATCATCTCCAGAATACCTCGAACTACCTCCAAATCTTCCTCATAACCTTGAAGACAAAATCAAGTCTTTGAAACAGGTGAGTTCTTATACAGGTGCGCCACCGATTCCCCGGCTTCCAAAGACTTGCTAGATTATTGTTTTTTACGTACTAGCGAGGTTTATAGAAGCATATAAAACAACTTATAGGTAACTTAATCCATTCCAGATCGCTAAAATGGCCGAAGGTGAAGGTAAACGAAAATTCTTTTCTTCCGACGTCAACCAAATCCTCTTGGAAATTGAAGAAGAGTCGCAGAATCTCAGGACCAAGGTCAGACAAGGAATGTACCAGAACATCGCTTATCATTTGCCATGTTCGAAGGATACTCTCATGAAAAGAGCCAAAAAGCTTTTTGTTAATGACTGGGTAATATTTTTGACTGAACTTGCAATCATTATCCTGGTCCTTTGTAAGTTTGTGGATGTATTGGTCTAGGATCAACAAGTGAAGGTTCCGTTGGAAAAATTGAGAAATGCTGTGGATGCCGTCATGACTTACCAAATCGATGACTATCTTCAGGAATGTGCTATGCAGCCATTGTAAGTTAATTGCAAACAATTTTGAAGTTACTGATTTTGTAACTTTGGAAGTTTCAAAAATTTTAGAAATCGAATTTTAGAAAATACTCTCATATCCGAAACATGTGACTTATTGTTAATTATATACATGCCTTTCGAGCCATGATTGTGCTGAAAAATCTTTATTTTTTCTGGCTTATTATTGCCTAACACAATACTTTTATCCACTCGTATTTTCTTTTGAATAAATCAGTAAAGGCAAAACAGCAGCCTCCACTGATGAAGATGATGAATGTGAAGACAAGAGCATTTTGGTAACATGTGATGGCCTTGAAAATGGAGGAGAAAAAACAAAACGCACATACGCACCTCGCAGAAAGTTCAAATGGGACGAAAACTTGAGGTATTTATTAAATATATATTTGTCTCTTTCAAAGAAGCACCATGTCCTCATTAAGGGAACATAACAGTAGGATACCAATTTTTCTATACAATATTTTGAAGTCAAAGGTTTGTTTGTACCTTAGAAATCTGCTATGCCAAGTTGTTACTGTGAAAATGAATCAATATGAAAAATGTAAAGTCAGGGAGAAGCATACTGCCGAAGAGTATTTAAAGGTAAGTCGATAATATTTCTTGTTGAAAACAAGAAAAATACACTTATGCAAGAATTCAGGTCAGGTCCATATTGTAATTCTATTCATAGTGACCATGCACTTACCTTATTTTTACTTCATTATAGCTACTCTAATGGATTTCCCATGTTTCTTTTCCATTACTTTCATTCCGTCACCAGACAGATGCCAAGAGTGAAACATAATTTCTTGGTTTTACTTGTAGTTTGCTGTAAAATCAGTCTGTAAATCTATTTTGTTTATAAAGGCTTTCCTAGATAGCGAAGTAAAACCATTGTGGCCAAAGCCGTGGATGCAAACAAGGATTTTATTTAAAGAAAGCCGTGCTGCTCATTCCCATCTCACGTTATCAAGTAATTGGTGAGACTTATCATTCTAATAATGAATCATATCTTAATGTTGTGGGATGGTGAAATATTATTAGATAATAATTTGGTTTTGTAATTCATTTTACAGTTCAAAGCAGAAGAGAGGTAAGAATCTGTTTGTGATTTCATTCTATTCCATATTCGTCGATTACAAGTATAGGTTGTTGAACATGTTGGAAAATCATTATGTGGGGTAGTACAGTTTCAAGTTTAAATTTTTTGAATCATGGCATCAGATTTATGGGTGATAAAACGATCTTCTTCAGATAACAATCTTCCATGATGCAGATCGAAACCAATCTAAATGATCAATTAGCAAATATTTTGAGTTTAGCAAATAGCTTGTTAGTTTGAATGCAATCAACAATCTTCCTTTCATTTCCACAAGATGAATCAGGTAGCTCACCAGAAGGAGCTAAGGAGAAACTTTTAGACAAAATGAATAATGTCCATCAAGGTTATGTCAAAAATAAACTAAATGTAGCAGTCAGCCAGGCATGTACTAACAGTAATGCCAAGAAAGACAAGGATTCAAGGCAGAGAGAGAAAAATCAGAAAAAAAAAGCGAGTGTGGGTAGCAGTGAAAAAACAGCAATAAGCAGCAACGCAAAACATAAAAAGCATATGTCCAGACGCAAATTGCTTAAAATTAGGCACGCAGCACGCAGGGAATGGAATTTCGTGTCGCACTATACAAAGGGACAAGGTGGTAGGCACACAACAAAACATGGATCTACTGCTCCACCTATTCATGCATTGCCTATAATCAACAATCCCCATAAACAGTATTACAAGTCACCAACAAATGGTCTTTCACAGAACCAAAAAGAGACAACAAATAGTAATGTTAGAGATGGTACCAGCACAGTACGTAAAGGAAATAAACATAGAACAGCAGAGATGGAGAAAAGAATAATTACAAAACAGAACCTTCCAAATGAACCAAAAAATGATGGAGAAAAGAGTAAAGTCAAGAGTTGGTTTCGTAAACCGAGTGGAGAAGCGCAGTTGATTTATCATAAGAAATATCGAAATTCAAATCAAGGCATGTAGGGAACTGTAAGGCAATGGTATTTATTTACAATGTGTTATTGTCAGCGTTGGTAAGCAATTTTGAAGTCATTCATTCTGTCACTGGTTTTAGACCTGAAAGTAACAGTGCGATTTAAAATGCAGAGATTATATCAGAGAATCAGCAAATTAAATTAAATTCTGTATTTGAGCAGTTTGGTTCGTATACACATGTTTTGTTGATATGCATTCTGGCAAAAGATATCTGGGTTATAGAGGAAGATATACTGTAGTGTACTGCAGTGATTTCTGGTTAATTGGAACTCGCAAACTGGGTACCCTACCTAATTAAGTGACAAGTCCATATCTTGGCCAAATCAAATTGTGTCCAAGTACACAGAGAAAATTAGTTAATATTCTTCATTTTGTTTTTCTAATTTTTTCCCAAGTGTTTATGGTATAATGTCTTGAGTTGATGACTGAACCAGTCCTCTAAGTCATCAAGTATCACTAGTCAGTCGAGTCCTGACAAGATTGAAATTAGAATTTAAATTAATGTCTGAATAAACTTCGTTTTATTTAATATTTTTCATTTTACCATGATTATTACTGAATGAAAATATGATTTTTCCTTTATAGTCGGCAGTGGCAAGAAAGGCAGTGGTGTAACCAATGTAAAACAAGAAAAGAAAGCATTGGACATGGTTCAATCCAACAGAACATCGGTCAGTTCTGCTGATCGAATCTTGCTTATGGATTGTCAAAATCAACCAAAAAGCAGTTGTTCCAGGAGGAATCTTCTGCAAAGCAAACAACTGCTGCTCCTCATCAAGTGTCAGGTCTTCCCAACAAGGAAGATGACATCAGTAAAATGCTGGAGATAGCGAGTGGAAGCTTCGAACTTATCGCTTCGATCGAAGGTGAAAATTCACCTCTAGCTAGTCCAGTTATAGCGAAAAACAAAGAAAAAATCCCAGAGATTCCTAAATCCTCTGCAACAGAAGGCTGGAAGCAGATTGTAAGTAGTATGAGTGCTTCCAAATTAACTAGCTCAAGCCAAAACTCTCCAACTACTCATCCAACAACCAAAGTTAGTAGCACCAACTCAAAATCTAAAACAATCCCCGCGACATCTCCATCTGGTACGACTCTCAGTTCTGGAAGACGAGATAAGCTGCCACAACCTAACCCGGCAAGTTCTCCTTATAACATGGCCGCATCAATGGAAGATCCATATTTAGCATCTGAATGGATAAAAATGGCCACATCGTTGATGATGGGCACTTCGCAAATGGGCATGAAGAGTTCAGTAGGTTATCCACCAACAGCAGCTCCCACTTATCAACCTGGCATGCCAAATTTGAATAACCTTAACGTAATACAGAATATTCTAGGACTTAAACCTGAAGATATGGTAGGACACAAGCAGCCATCTCAAAGAGATTCATCACATTCCCCAAGAGCTAATGCTGCAAAGGCTCCTGATAACAAATTCCAGTTCAAGATAGTTCCACCTGCCCTTCCCATACATCCCCTGAAAAAAGATAAGCCAAGCAAATCAATAGACATAATTGTCAATCCTGAAGATTTAAAGTACGCTATGAAAACGCAACACAAAACGAAAGGGGTTGTTTCCTGGCCTGCGAGGGAAAAATCGCAAGAACACATGAAAACTGTTGATCTTAGCAGATATTCAAAGACTTATTCGGTGTCTCCTTCGACAAACCCTAACCCCAGCACTTCCAAGTTAAAACAATATTCCACAGCACCTCTTAGTTCCCATTCTACTTTGAAAAAAGATCAGTTCATTTCTTTACCAGGAAGCAAACATGTAAAGCAGTTTGCACCAAAAAACGTCCCCCTTCCCGGTCACAATTATTCAGCCAAAGGCTCTCAAGTATCGAAGGGCAACATACCAGAACAATCACAAACTACTATTCACACTGTGTGGTCTCATTCATACCAAAAAATCCCTTCGCATACCATCCAGCATTCTCATGTAGCCCTGCAGTCAAACAGTAATACGTCAACGAAATTGACTCGTGGTGTCGCAGAGCCTCATATCGTGGTGCCTGGTTCACCATCTCCGCACAAACTGTCCCAGGCGAAACAAGGGAACGTTTATTCTTCAGGACAAAAACCACTGAATAAACCGAAGACATGTTACTCTCAGACAATCACATCGCCTATCTCAGCTTCTTCAGGATTCGTTTTAGCACATCAAGGTCACATGAATTTTCCCAGTTCTCTCATGTCACCGCATGCGTACTCGTCGTCATCTTCCAATTTTTTCCCTCCGAATCAGGGGATAAATTCAAGAAATTCTCAAGAATATAGCGCTACAACATTAAACTCCCTGCAAAACAAAGCCTCCTCTTCATCGTTAATGCCATCACAAGTATGACTATTCTGGTCTGTAGTGTAGTATTTTTGTTTTTGTAATTTTAACAATATTTCATTATAGGGGAAATTGAATGACATGCACGATGGAAATAAAGGTTTGTTCAAGCCTCAGAATACCATGAATCATAGATTTGAAGGTAAATTTATTGGTGATATCCAGTTTGTCTGCTTTTCCTATTTGTGGATGACATCATTGCTTATTTATAGGGAATCATAACAGATAGAAGACCTGCAACCTCAATATTGTGACTATTTGAATAATTTTCTCTGTTGCTGCATTAACTTGATGAAATCGTTTACGGTTGAAGATACTAGTTAAAGTAGTGCTGCTACTACGGATTGCGCAGTACTATCTCAATTTTGTTCTTGAAAATAAAATTATCTTCAGTTTTTGTGTATATAATGGTGGAAACTAAATATTGAATCAATATGATCCAGGTCTGATCTATGTGGGTAACTAGATTTGTACACAATTATGCAGAACTCCCGCAAACTATTAGCACTCTTTGACACTTTTGGCTTGACATGTATCACTTTCGGCACTTGCAGGTCGTTTCTTTAGGAACCTATCAAGAAAAATCTCCTTTGTTATCGAGTGTAAAATGCCACGAATATAGTCAACACCATTGTCCTTGAACAAAGCAGCTGCACGACCCGCAATTAGTTTTTGTGGGTGGTATTATTCGACAAAATCGTGCACTTTTTGCCATATCGCTAGTCCTTCTAATATCTCGCCCGTCTGCTCTTAGACCTATTCCTCATGGTCCTCACCTATTCCTGTACCACATCCCCCATCTGGAGATGATGAGTCCTAATGAGTATTAAGTAACAGACCTTCCTGTGCTGATGAAACTGAAGTCAGTGCTGTTGATTTGAAAATTCAGCTCATGTTATTGGCATGTATCTGTGCGTAGCACATATATAGTTTGCTGCCAATCACACGCAATTTAGAATCTATATGATACACTGCATTGATTTGAAGTACTGCTAGTGGTGATAATGTGACAACTTCACAATTGACAACAACGGGAGTTCTGCATAATTGTGTACAATTCTAGTTAATTTCTCGTATTTGAAGAGATCACAAAAACCACTTCATTATTTCAATAAACGAAAATACTGTAGTATTACGAGTATTTAACTTAAATCATTTCATCTGTAATATTTGACATATAGGTATGATTTATTAGTTTATCGCCCAATTTCTAGTCTACAATTTCAAAAGTTACTCTTTGACCTCTAGAAAATAGCACAGGTCAGTAAACATGTCAACTGGTTATATCTAGGGACGCCCCAAGCTTACCAGGTATGTGATCTGTTCTCGTCGTTACAGAGAAATGCCTCCTAAAAAACCTCCTGTGAAAGCCAATGCTCCCGTGCGAGCATCAGCAGGTCCCGCTAGAAAATCCAACGTCAGACCAGCTCCAGTTACTGCGAATAAGAAGCAACCTGCACCCGTAAATAAAAAGCAAGTTCCCACTGGTAAAACACCAGTGAAAGCAGCACCGAAGAAAGCGGAAAAGAAAGGACCTACACCAGAAGATCTGGCTGCTATCAAAATACAAAAATACGTAAGGAGATATCTAGCTGCAAAGAATCTGCAGAAACTTCGCAAACGGAAGAAAGATTACGAGGATGAGATTGAAAAAATCCAGAGAGATGCTTTTGTCTCCATGGTGAAAGCCGAGCAGGAAGCAGCAGAAAGAGAATATGCAAGAGAAGAAGAAGAAAGACGAAGGAAAAAAGAGGAAACAAAACGAAGAACACGGATGCTAGAAGCTGCTTTTGAAGGAGAAGTAGACGAAATGAAAAACATTCTTAATGAAGTGAAAAAGATGGACGACGAAGCAGGAGTAATAAATGATGAAATAGGTCGAGTCATTCGCAGATCTCACCAGACGGCAGTGATCAACTGCCAGGATCCCAACGATAACACTCCTTTGTCAGAGGCAGCTGCAGGTGGCAGTGTCGAAGCCATTTTGTTCCTGATAGAAAGAGGAGCAGATGTCAACTCTATTGGGGCATGGGGACGTAGCCCATTGTACAGAGCTTCATTCGCAGGTCATTTGGAATCCATAGAGACGCTTCTTCAGTATGGCGCTGATCCGAGGATCTATGCCCATGATGGCAACAATCCAGAACAGGTCAGTTCAGTCGAGGCAATTGTTGATATTTTGAAGAATTGGGATATTCAGATCACTGAGAGTTTGTTAGAAAAAATGGAGCAGGAAAAAGAACGCAGGTTCGAAGATGAAAGGATGAAGAATGAAGCACAGACTAACAAACTCCAGAATGAGCTGAATGATATCAAAAAGGAATACGACAACACACAGAAAATTCTGGAAACCTCGTATGCAGAGCTGGAAAAAAGAATCAAAGAACATGACAAATGCATGCTGGAAGGTTCTGATCTCACGAAAGTTACTTTGTTGGCGGTGCAAGATGCTGAAGGGGAATTGGAAATAGCAAAATTATATGCCGACAAAGCGAGAAGTAAACTGGAACAAGCTCGATTAAAACTGAGAGAGCAGCAGCATGCAGGGGAAGATGATTCATTTCCTGGAGTCAATTGCAACATCCGAGAACTAGAGGAAGTTTTGTTGAGGGACGTCGGCAACAAAATCAAAGATTCTGAAAAATGGCCAATGCTGATAGACCCAACCGGACAGGCTACCACTTTCTTGAGGTATCGCGACACCAATTACATATGCGCTGTCAATCCGCAACAGATGAAACTTGATGTGATAAGAGTTGCTTTATTGGGTGCCATAAGATTCGGAAAGCCGTTTGTTCTTGACATGCTCGAAGTTGATATGTATGATACGATCGAACATATATTCGAAGAAATTCTTCCGAACCTCCTCCCGGACATAATCAGCAAAGAGCTTCTGCAAGATGAAAAATATATGCAGTTAATCAAAGAATCGGATTCTGAATCTTACCAGAAATCCAAGTTTCAACACCACAATGTCGATAAGTTCATGTTCATACTTGTGACAAAGAATAAATATCCTGCTGAGAAGCTCCTTGACATCATGTATCCTATTAGAATTATTCTTCCAGAGAAAAAGTAATGGCATTATATACTGTAAAATGTGATTTTTGGTGGTTGGACTAACAAGTTTCGCTCTGGTGTATGCCTCATTCATACGTCAAGATGTATCAGTCGCGATAATTCTAGTAAATATTCTAACTGTAGTAAGATTGTTTGTAATCTTAGGTATTTCTTGAATGTTAAAAAAAATAGATAACAAATTTTTATACTTGTCAATTTTTTACCTGGTTCTATTAGCACTGTATTTTAATTTTTACCTAAAGACAATTTGTCTGATTTGGAAGTGTTTACCTCACCCCACTGTTCTTTCATAACTTGTGTATTTTAATAGATTTGTAGAGATTATTTTTCTGAGTAATTAACAGTATACAGTATGTAATAAGCTTTTATAATTATTAAATTTCCTTTTGCTAGGAAATTTAGACGTTGTACTATTATGATTTCTGCAATCTCAGTGTACTTAGAAGGAACATTTAATAGAAAATATATATTATCTACATCCGTGTGAAAACAGTTTGTGATGGATTCTAATTTGTCCGGATTATTGTCCATTAGGAGTGCTCCGATGCAGAAGCAGTTGCTGTATTGCTTTGATAGATCTCCCTGTTTGGGAGTCGTATGAAGTTATCAATGATGAACAAATATACGGTATTCGTTGAAGTGAGTTACCTTGGTAACTCATAGTCATCATGATTTATTATATTGTATCGAGCAAATACCATACAGGAAAAAGAAATGGATCGTTAAAGATTAACAGGTAACAAAATATCCGCATGAAGCGCAATTATTGCGGATGATCAGTTACAGACACCCCAGATCTCAATGGTAATCTCTAATTATCGTGGTTCCGAAACAAAATATACTCTGTACATTTTTCCATTCCGGTATTTTCTCAAAATTACATTGTTTTGTGTGGTATTTCTATTTTGAGAAACTAATTTTATTTTGGATAAGTGAAGTGTGACACTGACGACTTTCAAATTCTCTCCTATATTTGTTTGATATACTCTCATCTTTGTGTAGAGTTTCATATCTATTGTTACAGCTTCGCAAGATAACAATCGCAATTTCATATATCTGTCTGTTGAATCAACTAAAACCGTTATGGCATCGTCAAAAAAGCAGTCGAAGGGACAAAAAGTTTCCAACCCAGCGGTAACATGTAAAATCAAAGAACTGTCAGATGTAGTATTATCTGACACAGGTAACAAGATCAAAGATTCCGGGAAATGGCCATTGCTAATTGACTTGACTGGCACGGCGGCCACGTTCCTAAAATACCGCGACGCCAACTACTTATGTGCCATGAATCCGCAGGAAATGGAACCGGATGTCATCAGAATCGGTCTTGTTGGGGCAATAAGATACGGAAAGCCCTTTGTACTCGATATGCTCGAGGTGGATATGTATGACGCCGTCGAACGCATATTCGAAAATATTCGTCCCAATCTCCTCGCAGAAGTGATGAACAAGGAGCTTTTGAAGGAAGAAAGGTACATGCAGCTGGTTAAGGCCTCCGATCCAGGCCCTTACCAAAAAAATGACTTTCTTCATGACGAAGTAGGAAATTTCAAATTCATCATCACGATTAAAAATGAGAATCCGTCCCAGAAGCTTCTGGATGCAATGTATCCAATCAGAATAGTAATGTAGATTGGAAAGTAACAGCAAAAGTTGCATTGTGATTGTTTTTTTTTAATAATTTCTTTTAGTTTTACGTCAATATCTTATGCCTGAAGGTGTCAAGTTAATACGAAAACATTGCTTTACAGCTGAGTTTGTTACCTAATTACCGTAGTAAGGCACAGGTCGTTTATTTTACTTTCTATATTTTTTCCGTTGGATCAATTACCTAGCAGATACTATCCGCTTGGTTGGTATATTACCATATGTTTATATTCTAATAATACGAGTTTTGTAATTTTTCGTAATCTATTTTTATCCATTAGTATCCACGAATTTTTGATATTGTGCTGGCAGTCAGATTGTACAGGCGTTGGAAACTATTGCTCGTTTGCTTAGGTAGACAGTTGATTCCCTCCAGAAGTCCAGTCTAAATTTTCGAAGAGAGTGTGAAGTGAAACAGATGTATATAGAATTACGATGGAATCTATGATAAAATGTGCATATTAGAATTAATTTGATATCAATTTAAAAATTCTGCTGCTTATATGAGGTATGTATCTTTGATGCACAAAATCTTTTTGAAATGTCGTAAATTATTTTATTTCACACACAAGCGGCTTTTTGACTGTTGTTTTTTTCTAATGGCTATCAAATCATCCATACAAATTGATCGTAAGTACTCGGTAATTTCTGGTGGGTAGAATGTAGCCAGGCGACAATATCCGCGTGGTGACGTAACGATCGAAGTGAGAGATCATCAGCTGAGAGACTGTAGTGACGTGAGGCGCCTTGTATAAGGCGTAGACGAAAACTTGAAGTCATGATTGCCGTGAGTTTGCAAGATTTAGAAAACATCGTATTTGTAAAGTGAAAGAACTTCGGTTTACATGGCTAGTAGAAAGCGATTGATTATTGCGAATCGATGGGTAACAACTACAGACCTACCCGAGCATGTTACAGATCGTGATTGAGAGTTTTTGTTTACTATACAGTAATCTAACAAAGTTGAAATTAATGCTTTGTAAAGGTTAATGTAATATTTTAGTTTCTGGTTTGGCACGCATACTATATATATTCGTAACTCTAACTACTAACTATAGTAGTGACTTCATACCTGTGCTTTTGCGAATCCATGACAAGTGACTAGTTGGCAAGTAAAAGTGCTGACTTCAACAAAGCAGGCGCGTTGAATCACTGTCTTTTATTAGTTATGATAATTCATTTATAGTTGGTCTTCCGATTTCGTAATGCTATCTTCCATATTATCAAAATTGAAAATTTCCTGCAGAAATTGTTAGCTAGTTCATATAAAGATTTTTTTCAAGTTTTCGAGTATTTTTTGTGGAGAGCTGATAAAACTAAATCAGTATTTTGTTTTTATTGCCCTGTGAGATGAAATATCTTAGCTTGCACAGTTGAGGATCAACATTTTTTTGAAAGATTGTTCATTTTACAGTTTCGATCTAATTAAATAAAACATAAAATTTAACACTTAATAATTTACCTTTATAATTCTCTAACGCGGGTCACACGTTTTGACCGTTCTCGTACCAATTGTCGATCTGCTCGAATACCGCATGGAAGTCTTGGACGAGACTGTTGACATAAATACTGCAAGTGTTGAAGAATTCGTATCTAGACTCAAAGGTGTTGGAAGATCGAAGGCTAAAGCTATCGTACATTTCAGAACGGTATGTTATCTTTGAGTGTTTTTTTTTATTATAGCAGGTCCCTACTTATTGTCGTCAATGGACCCTTTTTCGCGTTGTCCTGAATGTGAACCTTGATTTAGCGAGCTTATTATTTCATGAGGACCTCAATGATCGCATTATAACGCCGTTGGATTGTAATACAGCAGTGCTAGAATATGGATCCATCAGAAAGTTTGATATTTTGAATTCCAGACCGTCGGCAGGTTTAAAAAACTTTGCGAACTGACTTACGTTCCTGGCATCACCCAATGCATATTGGAAAGGAACCAAGGCGTGTTGTTCTGCGTCTCCAACTCGAACAACCTATCGAAATTACACGAAATCAATAAAAGCGAATCGTCTTTGGAAGAAGGAGAGTTGTCCGATTCTTCCTTCAGTTTACCAGGTTGGTATTTCTTGTTTACTTTTGGTTTGGTCGTTTTTGTAAAAGGTCAACGTACTGAACGACATTTGTAAGGCAAATGTACATCATATGCATTAGGGGTTGATACGATCTTCTATATTAGGTAATTACCATCTGAATGTATCCGTGAGGGAAAGGCACACAATGTAGTAGGATCAGTACATATTTACGATAAGAATGTATTCAAAACATGCTTTTTGTTTGTTTTGGCAGACAGATAGTTTTGACTATAACAAAGTAATGTGGATCAAAATACAATATCATAGGCATACAATTTAGAAATGGCCAATATGAGCGAAGAAACGATAATTATATTAGAAGTTGTGGTAAATTAAATAAAAATAATAGTATGTGCTAGTACGTTCTACTCCTAAAATAAGTGTGTTTGCATAAGGATGCAATTTAGAGTGATCTATTGCATGTTACATAAGGATAGTATTTGATTGCTGATAGCCCAGAAGATTATGAATATATGGAGGTTACTTGTTGACAATATGCAATAAAACTTACCAGGAACAAGTTTAGACTTGTTTTAATATTATATCAGTGATTTTACAGTAAGGCCAACTATTCTGCAAAAATCTCAAGGTAGGCCAGCCTACCCTGCCCTCTCGCTTTCTATGTCTATGCACATGCTACATTATGTGATATAGGTAGTGAGTTATTGATTTTCAGTACAATAGTCTTCAGTATAATTCAAAGGCATATGTTGTGGTAATTATTAATGGTACTGCCTTTGTTGGTTTTGATTGTGTGGTAACAGGGCATAGATTTATCAGTGAATTGAGTGATGAATTGCTGAAAAAAAGGGAGAATGGTAACGCTATGTTGCTCAGAGCGCCGAGGGGCATTAGCCTAACATAGGAGACATAATATTCGAGGTGCATAAGTTTCTTATTAATTTATAATTATTTAATGTGGTCAAAAAAGGATGGCTTCACTTTCAAGGATGCAACACATTCTTCCTACCCTGATAAAGATACACCGCAGAGCATTGCATAGACCTTACTGTGTTGAATGTACTATGAAACTATACCATATTCCAATTAGACGACCTTGAATCTAGAAAAACTGGCCACTGAACAGTGGTTTCTGTTCCACAGTCGGTGCATATGATCCAAAATAGCATAAAATTGGTTGATTTTTTGTTAAAATATACCACTAGGTATAAATGTGCACTTCATTTTTTTCTTTTTTTAATTAGGATGGAGTATGGGGGAATATGTACTGTTCATTTTTATATTATCAAAAATAAATAATGAAAAAGGATGCCTGAAACTTGCATCCTCAACATCATTATCTGCACATAAGGTATGAAGTATAGAGTTTATATTAATCTGTGTTAGATAAGAGTCTCTGCATATAGGAATGCGCAGAATTAAGCAATTCATAATCAAAATTCTTCGTTGTCAGCTGGCGCATTCCAGCTCACGTGTTACTCCATCTTGGCTGACGTTGATCACGTTACTTGTATTGTACTTGAATGTTTCTTTCCACTGATGCTATTATCAGTCTTATCGACTATGTGTGACATTTATGTGATTGGCTCGCGAATCTCGTTGGCTTGATGTTAACCGCATATGTAGTAATGTTTCTCTGGACGTATGTTAGCAGTAAACCCAGTTGCAGTAAAACAGTGGTAGAAAGACATTGTTGTGTAGATATCGTATAACACTTTTCACATCCGCACGGATTAATAATTCTTACTTTTTTATGTAATTTAATCGCTTGCAAACCCATAAGCATAGCTACAATATCGTTGTGGAATTATTAACTACGTGCTTACAAGGGAGGCTATGCCCGAACCATTACGTACTTATGACTTAAATACTTCCCGCTTTCTTTCTTACTCATCGTTTCTTCAAACAGCAGCTGCTGTTGCTGCTTCTGATTAGATCTGTTCAAGACAGTCTCGAGTTACTATTTCGTTCGGCAGTAATATCGCCTCCTGCCGTTCGTCTAGCTTGTTGCATTCTAGTCGTTGACCATTTTGTGTTTGATCTTCGTTATTTTTTAACTGTAGACAGTTGTTTTTCTGTATAAGTTACCTAGGTGGAAAGCGACATACGGTATCGTTAAATTAATTTAGGTGGAACGAGGTTTGCTTTTGTTATGAAGGTATAGTCGGTCGTCGGACGTTGTTCATTATTCTCGCCGTACCAGACGATCGTCGGTGTCTAGCACCCGTTCGAATTATCTGTTCGCTTATTGTCGTTATTCGAAGATGCGTTCCTATATCAGCTATTGTTTGCTAAATGCGCGCCTTTTGTACAAGCTGCGTCGAGTCATCTTCAAATGATGCGACGTAAAACGTCTCCGGGCAGGTGATTTGGATAAAATGCCGAAAGACGTTGAGTTTCTAGTTAGTCTTCGTTAGGTTTCGTTGGAGGACGTTATTGATAAAGGAGGTTAAATTGAGTTTGCAGAAGTAATCAAGGTGTAGCACAGAACACGTGTCGAGGCACAAATTACGATTGCCGTTTGAGGAGATTCTTCTAGGCGTCTTTGAAGAATGCTTACGTGAAGAATTCTAACCTTGATTTACAAGATTAACTTCCGACGTGGCTGAGAGTTTAGTCTGAAAGTTGACAGGCAGACATACAGGCCAAACTGGTAACCAAGAGATAACTTTTCGACTTGTGAATTCCAGTTTTGCGAATGAAATGATTCATTTATTCAGGAACTACTGTGGAGTGAAAATAGACCAGTGCTTAAGATTTTCAAAATATCCACTAACTCGTTTATCTTCATGTTTTATATTAAATATCCTCTTAGTATTTTGTCTCCGTCGTCCCATGCGTCATTTCGCATCCTGACATCAAAGTTAACTTCCTCCTAACGTCATGTGAAAACAGATGTTCGGTCTCGTAATTATTATAGTACATAAACGCATTGTTCGCTGCCACGGGGGCATTCGTGTCCGTACTCCTTCGTTTCTAGTATATTTATTTACATTGGTTTTGAAATTGCTCAACGGCGCAAGGCGATGAATAGTCTTTTCCGCTTTTGTTTATCGGGTTAGTCTCTACCACGTACATCGAACACGTCGGTCTTACTATCCTTACATACTCGTCACAGTATTGTAGCAATAGTCTGTTGTCGTTACACAGTGGGCCATAATAATGTAGATAATTTAATATACTGGTTTGGCTGTGATGTCCTATAAGAATTTA